>MU159064.1:324191-361170 GCA_015888305.1 Antheraea pernyi | reverse complement strand
CAATGCAAGCACTGTTACTTCACGTCGGTGTTCTGTGTGTCGGGTGGTAGTACCCCGGACGAGCCGACCCATTCATGCTGAAACTAGTAATAGCTACAGCGTGGCTCTACCACCTTCAAACACCAACCAGTATTCCGATTTCACCAACCAGTTCGTCACAGTTTGAAACACAACTCTATTAATTGTTTTTTAATGACGTTCTTTGGATTTACTACACTTAGTAATGAGAAACAACAGCGAATAGTAATAATTATATATTTTTTTTCCAGGCTGTGAAGATAAACTGAACAACTGTTTTCTAGCAGTACAAGCCCGACTATGTCATTATAATTATTACGTTCACAATTGTTGTAACTCGTGTCGAGGGCGATAGAACTATAATTAAACTTATGATGTAATACCCCATAGTTATGTGAAAATTGTAATATTTAACCGTTTTGAAATTCACGATAAATTAAAATAATAACTCGGTATCTATATTTAAACTCTATATATAGTGTAACAAGGAAACAATAAAAAAACGACTTAAATAATCCGCTCCAAAAATGCATATATATGCACGTCTATGACTATAGTTAGGTAAATAAATAGCTACCTAATCTTGTAATGTCATAAACATACTAATGAATCAATCGCTATACATTTCCCGACTGATTTTTGAGATTTACTTGGTGTATCTTTGAAATCCAATGCTAATAAAATTGGAACCGCATCTAAAACTTCCTCCTTTTATTAAAAAAAAATCCTAATCGGTTTATAAATCATGAAGTTCTGAGGTAACAAATATAAAAAGAACACCTGAATTGAAAACCGCCTTCTTTTTGAAATCGGTTTACTAAATGTGGTAAAAGGATTATAAATTGATTATTGATAATTAATAAAGGGATGAAATATTAAAGACAAACACAAAGAGCACACCTAAAAGATATTAAAGTGTTGTCGATTTATTTTTTTAGATCAACCTGTATTATAGTACAGTTTAACTTAGGGTATTACGTCAAAATCGAATACTAATAGGTATTGACCTACTAACAACCATACTGCCATAATTTACGCACTGCATTTGCTTTAAATCTCTTACCACGTACTATTTCTTAAATCAGTATTCCTTAATTTAGAATAAATTAAAGTGTTAGTGTTAGGTACAATCTGCTTATTGGTGTGATAATTAGTGTAAGTTTGTTTTTAAATAGTAAATTAACTCAATATTAAAATTTAGTAATAGAGTTTCAAAGTATTTTGTAATCTTTTATAAGGATAATATTTAACTTACATATTTTTAATAGAAATACTTGCTACTGAATAAACCATATTTGTAATTATGTATAAGCATTTGTAAATATTTAAGTTATAAAAAGGAAGTGAGAAATATATAAAAAAATAAACAAATGTATTTAGTTGTTGTTTATTCTTTATTCCATTGCTGTAGTAGAAAGTGTAGTAATAACCGTGGTACAAGAAATATGAAAACATTTAATATATAATATATACTACCACCCTTTTGCAGAAACACCGACGTGAAGTAACAGTGCTTGCATTGTTGCGTTTCGTTCCGTTAGTGAGAGCGCCGGATAACCCATCTCCTCTCTCCTTCCCCCTTCCCTTACTCCCCCTCGCCCCCAAGACAGATTAGCAACGTCCTTGCAACTCCTCTGGTGTTGCAAGTGTCTATGGACGGTGGTGATCACGTAACATCAGGTCACCCACCTCTCCGTTTGCCTCCTATGATAAAAAAAAGAAGTAGTAGGACAATAATCGAAGTCATTGTGTGATTTTTTTTTTTGAACTTTAATAATGGTATTTTAGTACATATTTTCTACTTACTGATTTTGTTACTGGAAAGAAAGAAAATATATTTATTGTAGCATATACACGGGTAATACAAAAGTGAAAAAAATATTGGTTGTCTGTAAAGTCGGTTTACGGACGATAATTTTACGTGATAACGTCATAAGACAAGACGGAGTGGAAGAGAGATAGATGCCTCACAAGCAAAACGCTTAGGCCGATCGCGCCTCTGTGTCGCTTGTTCCACGCTCTAGCTTGCGCTATCGGCTCAGGCGGAACGTGACAATGAGTCGTCCATGTAGCCGCCGTTCATCGATTTATAAGATGTTTACACATCAATATAGTTACAAAAATATGTGTAACATAAATATATAAATAAATTTAACGTTACGAGATATTAAAATTATACCATAGTATTGCTACAATGACTCACAATTCAGCAAATGCTGGCTGTCACCATTGCAAGTGATCCCAACGTTGATTTTCAATTGTAACGAAACGGGTTTAAACACTATAATAATAACAATATAGTAACACTATGAATGTATATGTATAATAGGTCTTTACCTATGAGATTATTGGTGTGATAATTAGTGTAAGTTTGTTTTTAAATAGTAAATTAACTCAATATTAAAATTTAGTAATAGAGTTTCAAAGTATTTTGTAATCTTTTATAAGGATAATATTTAACTTACATATTTTTAATAGAAATACTTGCTACTGAATAAACCATATTTGTAATTATGTATAAGCATTTGTAAATATTTAAGTTATAAAAACAAAGTGAGAAATATATAAAAAAATAAACAAATGTATTTAGTTGTTGTTTATTCTTTATTTCATTGCTTTAGTAGACGATTCAGGAATAACCGTGGTACAAGAAATATGAAAAAATGAAATATAATATATAGATATATAAAGAAATATGAAAATGTGGTACAAGAAAATGTTGTAGGTGGTAGAACTACCCTGAAGCCTATTACTGGTTTCAGCATGAATGGGTCAGCTCACCCCCGGTACTACCACCCTTTCACAGAAACACCCACGTGAAGTAACAATGCTTTAATTTTTGCGTTTCGTTCGGCCAGTGAGAGCGCCGTAGCAAACACACGGGTAGGTAATACAACAATGAAAAAAATATTGGTTGTCTGTAATGTCCGGTTTACGGACGATAATTTTATGTGATAACGTCATAAGAAAAGACGAAGTGGGAACAGAGACAGATGCGTCACAAGCCGAACGCTTAGGCAGATTGCGCCTCTCTGTCGCTCGTTCCGCGCTCTCGCTTGCGCGATCGGCTCAGGCGGAACGTGACAATGAGTCGTGCGTGTAGCCGGCGTTCATCGATTTATAAGATAAATCACGTCAATATAATTAAAAAAATATGTGTGATATAAATATAACATGGGGTCCTTTAAGCGTAACGTGAATATACATTTACGCAGGCCGGCGTGACAATGACGACCGCCGGAGGAGGGTATCTCTCGGTGGTCGCCGTTATTTTTGGATTGTATTGTGCTTACCATCAGACACAGTGCAGTCACTTGGCCGTGCTACAATAAAAAAAATATATATAAGGAAATTTAACGTTACGATATATTAAAATTTTACCATAGTATAGCTACAATGGCCCACAATTCAGCAAATACTGGCTGTCACCATTGCAAGTGATCCCAGCGTTGATTTTCAATTGTAACGAAGCGGGCTTAAGCACTATAATAATAACAATATAGTAACACTATAAATATATATGTAGATAATTAACAAACACAGTCCAAATTTTAGTAACACGTCTGGGAGTCGAGTAAAAAAAACAACGTGTTCTGTTTCATGTATTTATGCTTAAAATATTTCAATACATTAACATTATTACACATAGCGATTCAATATAAACCTTTTAAAAAGATTTTAAAATAATGAAAAATACATTTTATTACCAGAACATAAAGCTTTGTTTAAAATGTAGTTGATTACAAATATATATTTAAAATTATTGCTATAATTAATACCTTAATAATCGTCTTGTCATATTTATAGAAGCCGAGGCGAGTGATCCAATCAAAGCAATCACCGTTAATGCTATAGATAAATTTGCATTAACATCGCCCATAGTGTTTCTATATAGCCTATCAAAACCGAAACAAAGAGATATAAATGCAGTTACGACGGTTAAAATACCCAGACAGGCGTGTAAAAATCGATGGATTAAAGAAGAAAATTGTGAAGGGAATATTAACTTCACTGCTCCTCCTACCAGACTTATAATAGTCAGGATCATAGCGATGAGACCTGTAAATAAATGATTAGTTAATAACTTAATTTTGCATACACATAATATCTATATAAAATAAATTATAGAGGTCTGCTGTTGTCCGCGCATCACGTAAAAACTACTGAAGACGATACGATACAATTTTTATTTATTTCTCGGACACTTAGTCCTTGTTAGTGTGCAGTGAGGCAAGCTGTCTGGTGTACATGCACAGGAGAAGGAAAGAAAATGAAATATTTACAAAGTATATTGCAAACAGACTACATTTTTGTTTTCAATATTTTACGTTTTTTCCTATGTACATAAAATTTCTGGCAAGATAATAAACAAAACAGACGAATTCGCTAGTATTAGCAAGTCATATACCAGTAAAATTCATTGTTATTTTTCTTAATCAATACTTTTTATTCCGTATATTAGTCTTTTTTGTTCCACTGTGCAGAAGGAAGATAAGATACTTCGATTTTGTCTTTCCTTTTTTGTCCATTTGTTTGGCATGCACTAAACGTCTATATACAAGGTGTTTTTAGATTTGTGTTAATTATTAGAATAAAATAGTTTACATAATACTGACGTCTATAAATCAAGGAAAGTGAAGGAAATAAACAAATTTTAAACAAAGTGTCATTATTTTGGCAGTTGGGTTTTTCATCACTCTTTATGAATAATTACTAGCGGTCCTGGCAGACGTTGTCCCACCCTGATTATAAAAAAAATCGTCCAGGCAGACGTTGTCCCGCCCTGATTATAAAAAAATCCCTGACAAATTATATACCAAAACGTTCCTCTTAAATTGCTTTATCCACTGCATGAAGATCTGTTTAGTAGTTTTTGAGTTTATCGCGAACAGACCGACAGACAGACGCGGTATGGGACTTTGTTTTATATCATCTAATGATACTTATTCTACACAGAACACTTCTGAAGATATAAAGGCTAAGTATACTGTGATTTTTTGATGATTTTTTAAAATATTTTATTGGTATTTGATCATAATCTCAACTGATGGTAAGTGTCGACGTGATCTAAGACGATAAAACAACTAACCCAGATGATACTGGATCCCAAGTACACTTGCCGGCATAGACCAACATGTGCTAGCCGACAGACTTTCAACTTGGTAGCTAGCCAGTCGGACTTATAAAGAATTCTACCACTTTATTATGGTTTCATCGCGATATTTACCGTCAGCGGAACCTCCTAAATAGTTGCTAGGATTCGAACCAACATCCATCGACGCTGTCTGGACATGCTATCGAATTAGCTATTATCGCTTATTCACATGTTATTAGCTTGTATTCTATAATGAGGTTTTGTCAGGAATCAGGGCTATAAATAAGGCACCTATTTAAATAGTGTAATAATTTGTTAAATATCATTATCATTACATAGTATAAAACAAAGTCCTCTACCGCGTCTGTCTGTCTGTCTGTTCGCGATAAACTCAAAAACTACTGAACGGACCTTTATGCGGATATCAGTGGATAAAGTGATTCACGAGGAACGTTTTGGTATATAATTTGTCCAGGATTTTTTTATAATAAGGGCGGGACGATCAGCGGAACCTCCTAAATAGTTGCTAGGATTCGAACCAACATCCATCGACGCTGTCTGGACATGCTATCGAATTAGCTATTATCGCTTATTCACATGTTATTAGCTTGTATTCTATAATGAGGTTTTGTCAGGAATCAGGGCTATAAATAAGGCACCTATTTAAATAGTGTAATAATTTGTTAAATATCATTATCATTACATAGTATAAAACAAAGTCCTCTACCGCGTCTGTCTGTCTGTCTGTTCGCGATAAACTCAAAAACTACTGAACGGACCTTTATGCGGATATCAGTGGATAAAGTGATTCACGAGGAACGTTTTGGTATATAATTTGTCCAGGATTTTTTTATAATAAGGGCGGGACGACGTCTGCCGGTCCTGCTAGTAATATTATAAAATGTAATAATAATATTTCAATCAACCTATTTCCTATTATTATGAGTAAACGATAAGTGGCGTTCTGATTATTTTTTCCTTTGAGCTCGTAAACGTCTTATCGATAATATGGATTTTATGATTCATTTCCTATCAATTACCTATAAAATTTTGTTTATTCTGTTAAATATACAGTAATAAAATCTTACCAGTAATTCCGTGGGCAGTCTGAAAGTGGTTACTAACATTCGCGATTCTTATGATGCTACCGGCTAGTGCAAGTGCAGAGCCTGCTACTTGCATGATCCAGTGAATCGTTTTCTTATTCGGGTACTTCAATGAATTCGCCCAACCGCTATGAGGACTGAAGGTGAGAATGGCTTCGCTCATTAGTATGACGTACTAAAATAAATTCAAATAACTGTAATATATTATTTTACCAATGCAATATCTAAAATAAAAATATTCTTGGTAAAAATTAAAGTTCTACCGTAATAGTTAAAATTTTTAGAACATGAAAAATAAATTACGAACGAAATTTTTAGGTCGAGTATAAAACGTAGAATGCAGTATAAAATTAACTTTCATTCGAACGTATCTTTGTGAAATATATAATCAACTTACCCCGATTACACATAAATATATATGTTGAGTTAGGTGAGTAGATCCGTTAAATAAATTAGTGAAGAAAAATGCGCTAAACGCAACAGCCCCTAGTAAAATATGTGTCACTGTTGTCACGACGTTCATGATGACTGTAAAATTATTTACTTCTGGTCTTCCGAAATTACGATCATTTGGTCCACCTTCTGGTGGCGGAGGAGGCGGTGGCATCATTTCTATGATTTCACTGTTCACTACACTCAACGAAGAAGTAAACGCGTGTGGCGAAACCCGCTGGAATCTATTTAACTTATCAGCCAAAATATTCGTATCAATAGTTTGTTATCATTAGTTCTGTGATAAAAGTATTTCGCCTATGAGATTTATTTTAGCGTGTTAACTTTTAATAATATTATGAATGTAGGTACTGTATTCAATTGTATAACTTATTTCAAAGTGTAGGCAAAAACCATAAAGTAGACAAATGGAAAATAGAATGGAATAAAGATTGTTTAATCTTACTAATATTTGATTAAACTACAGAATATAAATCTGGAATGCTCTTTTGTATGTACGCTCTAAGTCTAATACATGTGATTTTTAATATAATTGGCAGGAATATAGGAAGCAATATCTATGAGTTATCCAGTCTTGCCTTGTCATATAATAGTTTCTGGCATTGGTATTATTATTCACTGTTACAGAAACTGTTAAGCAATGTTATTGGACAATTATAAGAGTTTTAAAGTTTTTTATTTTATTTTATTGTAGCACTGCAAAATGACTGCACTGTGCCTGATGATAAATACAGTACAATCCAAAAACAATGGCGACCACCCAATCACACACTATCCATCGCTGGTTGCCGCTGTCATGCCGGCCTGCGAAATGCTGGATATGCACAGGCTGATCCCGAAACGCGACCCGCAAAAACGAATCACTATGACGGGCTTTTTCGCCATATAAATGGTGGTTGCTACCCAGTCAGGCTGTAAAACCCTACCACCCCGCTTTCGCCATTGCCTCGTTCGTTATTCAGCAGGGTTCACCACGTGCAGGTGACGTTGGCTTGGATGTCTCAAGTCTTAGATGTTATTTGACACCCCATATTTGTAATGTAATGGCTTATCAAATTACAAGTAATATATATATACAAATGAGTTTACTTGTTAATATTTTAACTTTTTAAATCCTTTTTTTCTTTTATAAAGTAATTTTTGATAAATTTCATTCTGCACCTGTGCTATACCGTGCTCCCTAATATATGACCTAAGTTGAATAAATATATCCAAATTTATAATTTAATCGTTTTCAAAGTAGGATATATTCTGAAATATTTATTTAATGCCTTAATATAGTGTTAAGTACACCATATTAACAGTGTATAGTTACATACATTATTACGTACATAGTAACAGTACATTAGTAACAGTGTAAAAATATTATATTCTTGTTAATAAATATATTCGTAACTGACATACAGTTCATCTTGCCACACACATTGTGAAGGAATATAAACGACAAACCATAATATTTATTTTTCAAATATGATTTTTTTGTATGAGTAAATGGCTAGTATTCCATAAAAATGCTCATCAAAATTATAATTAGTGTACATAAACCTGAAAAAGAACGATGAATAAGTAGATAACATTTAAACGTAGGAGGCAACTTAAATAAAGATTGCAACGTTAAAAATGCAATAAAACGTGTGTATTTTGTTATACCGACCTAATTCAAACCAAACATTATTAAAGCATTTTTTTAATATGTTTTATCAATCTGTGATGCTGATGTGGTATATTGTATTGATGTATTTCTTAATAGAACGAATGGTAATTTAGGATATCTACAAATAAGGGTGACCGAACGAAGTAATATAGTACTCGGCATTTGATCTAGTACGTCGGGGAGAACAGTAAAACGACCGACAGCGCAACGACTGCGATAAAAAGCCGAACTTAGCCGACTATCTTGATCTTCTCCCCGACATGACAAATCAAAATCCAAGTACTGTAAGATGTTTATAAAATACAAGTAGTAACCACTAGGGACTGTATTTACATTACAATATAATATAGATTTTAAGATCAACAAAACATATCCAAGCTCCAAAAGCTTTTTTTTTAAACTCCGCATGTAGACAAATCTATAGATGTGGTAAATAACGAGGACTAACAAGCGATCTACAATCCTTAGGCAGCTATCGCTGTCATGCCGGACTGCTCAAAAATATCATCATGCTATATGGGAAGGACACGATGTTCTGTGAAGGAAGGAAGGAACATACTGCCCGGAAGATGACAGCTTTGTACTACTGCTAAGATATGATACATAGTTTTGTTTTCTTTGTCTGAGATTAAGCTACTGTAAACTTCTAATTCCGAAACTCTGCGCATGTCATTAGGTTAAAGGACTCTTCAGAACACTTGGAAAGATACAGACGCTTCACGAAGCGATGTCTACGAAGCTTATATTCTTGGTAATTTCTTTATCATGTATATTATGGACAACTCGTCTCTGCAACGTATCCAGGGAGTCAAAGAACTATTTAATGTAAAGACTTAAGTCTTTAAGGTCGTGGAAAAGTCATAGTGATATTGTTAAGAACCCAGCCCGCCTTCTTTTGTCATTTCTTTTTTGGGGCACGCTAATTTTCGAAAGTTATAAGTCATAAGTTTTTAATTATTATCGGTTTCTATTGCAATTTTTCGATATTTTAGAAATTCCCTTTATGGGCAATGCGTGCCTCCACGAAAAAGAAACCCTGTAAACCCTGTGAAAAAACCTATTATTTATATATAACTGAGCTCATTAAATACGAATTTCTTTCAATAAAGAAGAAATAGGGTTGTTGTTGTTTTCAGTATTTACAGACTCGTGAATTTCTTCTAGAAGTTAGGCAAACGAAAATTGCTGCCTTACTTTTATATATATGTCATAGTGGGAGCATCCAGCTGTCGGAGTATTCGGCAGTCGAAATTATCACATAAATAGTAACGTATATTTTTATTATAGAATTAATTAATTACAAAGATTCGAATTATCATAGGTGTTTGTCAACACCGCCATCTATTTTTTTCTATTTTAATCAATATTTCGACTGCTGAATGCTCCGACTGCTGGATGCTGCCACTATGACATATCATTTTACATAGTATAAAACAAAGTCCCCTACCGCGTCTGTCTGTCTGTCTGTTCGCGATAAACTCAAAAACTACTGAACGAATTTTCTTTTGGTTTTCACCAGTGGATAAGGTGATTCATGAGTAAGGTTTTGATATATAATCTGTCAAGGATTTTTTTATTCAGGGTGGGACAACGCCTGCCGGGCCAGCTAGTATAAATATAATCCGGTATGTGCGTATTCATAACTCCGACTTCTTGTAATAATATTTTTTTTGTTCCATGGGAACTACGTATTTTCTTTGGATTTGTTTTAATTTCGATCTATTAACAATTATTATATATTGTCGATTTCGCTGCATCCTAACTAATATACATTTCAAAGCTTATTTCTTGGTTACGCTTTCAAGCATTAACGATTGAACCGATTGTAATGACATTTTGCATACACGTTGTACCGTTTATACCTACACGTACCTTTCATCCAGAACAATTGTACTGACCTTGAGAATTAGGTCATCAACACGAATGAACCAGTGGGCAAAATCTAATCTATGATATTAAGATTCCGTTTCTATTAAAGTGAATAGATTCCTGAGTCACAATTCATTTCGCAATCATTCATAATTAACATAGTCATTTGCAGTAATGAAGGAATGTTTCGCCTTCAGCGACTAATAAACCACACTGATTATGTTATCTGTTAGTTCCTCGGTACAGAATGAATTTATTACTGAGACAAGATTGTGATAGTTTAGGTAGAAGTTTTTATTGTTTTTTTTATTGTTTTTTATTGTTTTTAATGAGTAATAACGAACGAGGCAATGGCGAAAGCGGGGTGGTAGAGTTTTACAGCCTAACTGGGTCGCGACCACCATGTATATGGCGAAAAAGGCCGTCATAGTGAGTCGCTTCCGCCGGTCGCGTTTCGGGATCAGCCTGTGCATATCCAGCTATTCGCAGGCCGGCATGATGTTTTTGGACTGTACTGTGCTTACCATCAGGCAAAGAGCAGTCACTTTGCCGTGCTACAAAAAAAATAATTATGAATTTAGTATCTGGCATGGATTTCATAAGATGTTCAACGGTAATTATATCAAATAACAAAACTTAACAAGGACTGTAGTCCTGATGCCCTAATAGATCGTAATTTTTTTAAAGTATATATATAGTAGAGTAACTTCTGCTCGCGACTTCGTCCGCTAAACGCCAACTTTAACTTGCGACTTCATTAACGTAGAAGATGAAAATATTTTTAAATAATACGTACCTTAACCCCGATTTTGAAACATTTTTCTTTAGTGCTCTGCTCTTATGGTCTTAGCGTGATGATATATAGCCTCCCTCAATAAATTAGCTATCTAACACTGCAAGAATTTTTCAAATAGGAAAATCCTGAGATTGAGTTGAGTTCAACCAAACAAATTCTTCAGCTTTATAATATTAGTTTGTAGGTGAGCCACGCTGAACCGATTACTGGTTTCAACATGAATGTGTTGGCTCACCCGGGGGTAGTACCCACTCGACCCACAGAAAACCGACGTGAAGTAACAGTGCTTGCATTGTTGCGTTTCGTTCCGTCAGTGTGTGCGCCGGAGGCCCATTTCCCTTCCCCCAACCACAGGCTGGCAACGCAATTGCGACTCCTCTGGTATTGCAAGTGTCTATGGACGGTGGTGATCACTTAACATCAGGTGACCCATCTGTTCGTTTGCCTCCTATAATATAAAAATAAATAAAAAAATATTAGTATAAATTCTCACTAATCCGGCAATTCAGTAGTCCGATATTTCCAGTAATCCCAACTACGCTCATGCTTTCTTCGACCCTCATCCTTCTCTAATTTCGTTCTGTGCTTGCGAAGCTATATCAGTATAACCTCAAAAAATTCTATACAGTTTTTCTATACGATCCAATAATCCAAACATTCCGATAATTATACGCTCTCTGGTTTTCAAAGTGCCGGTTTAGTGAGACTCTACTGTATTAATATAATCCATACAATACGTTTTTATTAGCAACAACTAATACCTAGTGAAATAACTATTAAGATTTAGATTATTATCCATGTACCTACATCAATAAGTTACGTATATAGATAACATTATCTATAGGCAATCGAGGCGATATTTTTAATAGTTATTATTATTATTATATTACACTAGCGGTCCTGGCGGACGCTGTCCCGCCCTAATAATAAAAAAAAGTGTGTGTGTACTTATATACACGCGTTAGAAGTTATATTTCATTGGCGTAACAAGAAAAAAATCATTTCAAAAATTTTATCGTTCGCCTTATTCTACGTTTGTAGAAAAAACGATACTAACTATAGAAAAAGTTGACTATAGCTACTTCAGGGTGTTGGTTTTTTGTGACGGTTTACGCGCGCATCGTAAAAACTTCAAGGTGTCGGTATTTCGTGACGGTGTGCGCGCGCATCGTAAAAATTTACTCTCATCAATTTTCCCTAACGCGCCTCAAGAAGTATAACTTCAAAAAAACCTAGACAAATTATATACAAAAACGTTCCTCATGAATTACTCTATATAGGTACTGGTAAAAATCGCACGAAAGTCCGTTGAGTAGTTTTTGAGCTTATCTCGAAGAGACAAACGCTGTAAGGGACTTTGTTTTATACTATGTAATGATTTTTATAGTTTTAGCTTAATATATTCTTTGAGAAGAATAACTGTATGGGGTTGAAACAATAACCCGTTTCTCAATTTTTCGTAATAGAATTCATAAATAATAAAATAATAGAGATCCACCGTTGTCTATGTGATTTTATGTACGCATGAAAACTTGTATATATCATTTCGTGATCAACAGCTGAATAGTTAAGGAATAAAAACGTAATAAACAAACAACAAACTTTTTTTTTCTCGAACTGACTACGCTGTTGACCTAGCAAGGTCTTTACAGCTTCACCGGACTACTAAGGCGAGCGCATAAGGCACTCAGCCGATTTTATTTTGACAACTGGCTCAAGGGTGCTCGGCACACCTCGGCTTGGGCTGTTGCCTAGTTTGTGTAATTCACAACCAAACAGAGCTAACCTAAGCTAAGCTACATATTCATACGTATATAAGTTAGTGAGATATCTATGTGTACCAAGCATATATAGGTTAGTAACTATATGTTATGTGTAAGCATATGTGCGTGCACGTATGTGGAGATGATTTATGCAGGCCGGCATGACAGCGGCGACCGGCGAGGGATAGTATGTCTCTTGGTAGTCGCCATTGTTTTTAGATTATACTGTGCTCACCATCAGGCATAGTAAAGTCACTTTACCGTGCTTCGATAAAAGAAAATATGTGTAATGTTGTATGCAGTGATGTAAGATTTTGTTTCACTGTATCGCGCGAGCAGCGCACTCAAGAGCTCCACGCCGAGGGAACGAACCTAGGCTAGGCAACCTAACCTAGGCAACAAACTCCCATCCATATTTATTATTGATAATGGTAATATATATTGAATTTATATTGAAGCGATGATCGCTCAGTTGGTGCTACGTTCGGACACCTCCGGCCTAAGCTTTCAGTGAAGGAAAATAGTGACAATACTAGGATAGGATTTTTTTGTAGTCCACCTGGATTGTTTCTTTTCTCGATTTGTAAATCTGTCGCGAATCACTTAAGAACTATTTATTCCCTTTAACAATACCATTGCCATTCCATTCCATTTCATTCCCAATTCCACTTTAACAATAACAATACCATTTAACAATAGATGAGAATGTGGTTAAACCCTGTAAAAAAAATAACTATTTATTGAAAAAACATATGGCTCTTGCAAATTGCTAACATATGTAGGTGGTAGCGCCGCGCTGAAGCTACTACTGGTTTTATTCAGCATGAATGGGTCGGCTCGCCCGGGGTAGTACCACCCTCTCGCAGAAAACCGACGTGAAGTAACAGTGCTTGCATTATTGCGTTTCGTTCGGTCAGTGAGAGCGGCGGATGCCCATCTTCCCTCTCCCCCTCCCTTGTCCCTCCTCCTCTTCCCCCCTTCCTCCCACAAATACAGGCTGGCAACGCACTTGCGACTCCCCTGGTGTTGATCACTTAACATCAGGTAACCCGCCTGATCGTTTGTGTCCTATAATATAAAAAAAAATTATAAGGGACCTTTATTCTTACTTAACTGATAAAAAGAAGTAAACACAATACTCGGTATTAAAGCTTTTTATTTTTGTACATTGTTATATGCGTAATTAGTACAGTCATATTTTATTAAAAAATGGGTTTGGCAAATCCGTTACAAATTAGCAAAAGTCAATTATTAAAAAAAAATGTGATGTTACAATATTTAACTTAAAAGTATAAATATATTAAACAGCCAGTACGTAAATGCACTATACATAATTATAAAGTAATCTATTTACAGATTCCAACTCTTTAAGATTCTCTTATAGAATCGATACAATAAGTTATAAACACGATGTCATAGTTTCTAAAAATATAATATAGAGGAAACTAAATATTGCCGTTAATTACATATATTAAAATGAATACTATTTTGTTCTTATACTAAACATAACCTAAAATTCATTTTAACGTTTAAAAAAATCATATTTATCGTAAATAGTAACAATAATTGTTATAATTAAATCATTTAAACACAATTATATACGGAACAATCACTTCTACGGTTACAAGGCAAGTTACAATTTAAAATACACGCGTTGCTGTGCCGAAAATTTATAAAATGTCGTGCGATAATTGAGAAACACTTTTTTTTTCAAAAGTTAATACAATATTTTTTTCAAGTCACATAGATCAACTCCAAAACTCGACTAAATATCTGGAGATCACGGTTCTATCTCTAATACTTACAAAACACAAACAGTACGTAAAGCCGCGCACAGTTTATCCCAACCTTAACAGATTATATTAAACAATGAAATACTTCTAAGTTTAATTTAAGATATGAAATTAATTGTAAAATCTAAAAAATAATAAAAAATAGGTTTATTTACTCATCTTTTTTTATATTTTAGCTAGTCTTTATTAACAATTACTGAGAGAAATGCAGAGTATTTGAGTTTTCAACAATTATTAATTAGTTTCGTGCGCGGCCATTTTGAAGTGGTTTTCTAAGTTTTGTTAAAGATTACGTTTTCTCACTATGCGTCCACTTCGTATCACAATAAGTGTAAACCGCCTTAGTGCAAATCTCTTGAGGTTACCTTTAACAAATTTAAATAGATCAACATCAGGGTTATTAGGGTTCAGGGGTAAAAATAACTATGGCGGCAAAGTCCATATAATTACTAACACTGATCTCTTTTTAATTTAGTGACAGTTCAATGACAGTTTCTTTTGGCAACCGATCTACTAGATTATTAATGCTGTTAGCGAGTACGTAATAATATTATATGTGTGTTGTGATAATTTTAATGTTCCAAAAAACGGTGGCCCTTTGCTATAACTTTTCGTGGGTTTTGGGGCATCTCAGAATTCGTGCTCCGTTGTATTGTTTCCCATCCGTTATACTTGTGCACAATAACTGAACTGTATTACGTAAACCACCACAAATATTACAAGACATAGTGTCAAATAACACAAGATTATGAATAAAAGACCCCGCCTAAAACCCCTTTAAATTACTGGTAAACCTAAAAGCGTTAAAAATTGATAATATTCCAACTTGACACATAATAATATATCAGTATATTTAGCAAGTACGATAATGATAACGTTATAATCTGTTTGGCAAATGAGATATAGTTTCGTGGACTTTACCGCCTCTGTAATTAGACTCCTTCAAATTATACTATAACTAGTTTCTATCGGGAACTCACTCCCGTTAAGGTTACAGTATTTTCTCTTCTGTACCCCTGATAATGCATAACAAACAAACAATCTAACATTCGTATTTATATTATTACTTAGAAATTACAAGCATCACGTTTCTCTATTAATAACATTCATAGTAGTAAAATTTCAGATAAATATATTAATACCATTAAAAATGAGGCCAAGCCTTTGAGATTTAATATTGCATTAATGGAAATTATATTTAGTAATTTTTGTAGTATTACTTTATACAATTATTCTTGCAAAACTTTAGAACTGTAGAACACCGTGGAAATAGAAAACCTTTGACATTTTGAACGAGTTTGTTCAAAGGCTGAAAGGCAACTGAGCCGTTAATTTTCTTGCATATCAATTATACAGGTCGCTGGCACTGGAAAGTTATTGTGTATTCATGCCTTAATTATCCTCAGCTGTGGGCTACATTAAATACAAAGGTGACTTTATGTAGTCAAAGTAGCTTCGGTTCAAAATTTAAAGGTATACCTAATTTGCTTTGTAAAATTTGTTTGTACTTAGATTCAGTACCATTTTCTCCTCTGTTTTTCAACCGATTTTCTTAATGTTTTGTTTGTTTTGGATATATTAATGCTACCTTTAGTGCCATAAATATATATTTTTTAAGAAATATATTTTACTCTGCCTTCTGTGAGGCGAACGAAACTTTTACTTTTTAGGTCAACGATTTAAAATATATTTAGACAACACTAAATACAGTTTTTATCTTTAAAAAAAGTCAAGTATATTAGTATGTGAGGAAAAATCTTTATGTCATAACATTTTGATCGAATTTAATACTACATTTTTAAACGTATCTGGTTCTTTCAATTTTGTATTAATCGTCTAGATTTCATTAATAAATAGTAGCCTTACCTCTAGAAACTTCTTATCGTCCATGGCAAGAGTTACAGCAGTTGTCGGTGTAGTACGGGTAGTGACACAGGCGAGCTTGTACGGCCAACACACAGTTTGTTAACTTATCCGCACACGCTCCTAATGTAGAAATATGTTTATTATATATTTAGTTTTGATAGTGCTATACCATACCATACCACTGTTAACTTAATCGTTTTCTGGATCTCTATGATAGCGAAGGGATATTGTTATTCGTTTGAGCAGAAGTGGGGTTAATTTTTGAATGTACGTCTCGTTTTTTGCCATCTGTAGTATGAACCAGTTCAATGGGTTCTAAAATATGAGGTATTCTTAGATTTGTCTGAATTTTAAGAGTGAAATATACTATATAATATAAAGTATCACATTTGTGAGTTAAAATGAGAGCAGCGATATAAATACGGTTTTTATGCGTACTAATATTCGACTTATTCAACAACATGCCCATTAATATGTCTATAACAAGTTTCCAATACTTTTGCAATTGGATTTTTCTTTAGAAAGTTTATCTTAACCATATGTTTTATGCATCAATGAAAAAAAAACATAAAAGAATAATTAAAAACAATGAGTACAGTTTGTTCACAAGTGTCTTTATTAACAATATTATCCACATACTTCCCCTCTCCTGCGCATGCGCACAACACAGCTTGCAATCCCGCTCCATGGCAATAAAACGCACATCGTTTATAAAAATTGTAGTTTATAAAAACTTAAATAATTTATATTAGAAGAAGATATACGGATAATTTTGTTTTTTAGACCAGGACAAAAAATTTCTGAACTAACACTTTGGCCAAAAGTTATCAGTTATTTTTGCATTATGCGCGTACAACGGCAAACCTTTGCCACTATCATTTTATTGATATAGGTAGCTCTACTTGTTACCAACAAAGACTGGGAAGCACGTTCGTTTTCATATCCGCTTGGTGAAATAAAAAACAGAAAACCGACGTAAAGTAACAGTGCTTGCATTGTTGCATTTCGTTCGGTCGGTAAGAACGCCGGAGGCCCAACTCCCTTCCTCTTCCTCTTCTCCTTTCCCTCTTTCTTCCTTTCTCCCCCAACAACGGCTCGCAACACATTTGCGACTACCCTGGTGTTGCAAGTGTCTATAGACGGTGGTAATCACTTAACATCAGGTGACCCACCTGTCCGTTTGCCTCTTATAACATAAAAATAAGTGACTGCACTATGCCTGATGGTAAGCATAATACAATCAAAAAACAATGGCGATCACCGAGAGATACGTGATCCTTCGTCGGTCGTCGCTTTCATGCCCCTTAACGTTACGCTTGAAGGATCCCATGCTATAGGAAGAAGGAAACACACTGGCCGGGAGAATGTTCCACAGCTTCACGGTACGGCAAAGATAAAATGTTGCGAACTGTAGGTGGTAGAGCTACGCTGAAGCTATTACTGGTTTCAACATGAATGGATCGGCTCGTCCGGGGTACTACCACAATATCATAGAAAACGGACGTGAAGTAACAGTGCTTGCATTGATGTTTTTCGTTCGGTCAGTGAGAGCGCCGGGTACCCAACTCCTCTCCCTCTCCTCTCTTTCCCACTCCCCTTTCCCCCAAACACAGGCTAGCAAAGCACTTGCGACTCCTCTGGTGTTACGGTGGTAATCATTTAACATCAGGTGAAACCTGTCCGTTTGCCTGCTATGATATTATAAAAAAACATGTATTTTTCTAGAAAAATGGCACTTTATATATGTTTCAAAAATATGAAGAAAATGCATAATTAGTAACAATTTTTATGTAACTATCTATATAAGTATTTAGGAAAAGATAAAATAGTTCAGTACATTTTTCCTCCATTTCGCAACCGATTTTCTTTACCTTTTGACGAACTTTACTGTTAAAAAAATGGTTTTAGTTTTTTTCTTTATTTCTCTACTCATCATATTTCTACAATATTTGTGTAATCATTGTTATAAAAACATGTGTTTGAAAAATTACCATCAGCATAAGATCTGTCTCTGGAGCTCTGTGAGTTACGGCTTTGGTGTCTAGTCACTCTCTGTTGTGGATCTGAAACTGAATTCATAAAGTATTTTTCACTTGCTACATGATTACCTAAAGAAATTTTTTATGTGTTACAGGTCATCGCATAGCATAAACTTTGAGACAAGAATGAGAGAATTAAAACGGAATAATTTTATAGTCATAATTTATTATTTTTTTCTCATCTCAATACATCTATCTAAAGTGATTTTTTTTTTCAAAAGAACGTCCAATAGATTTACCGGCCTTAAAGATGTCAATAATATATTTAGTTCTAAGAATTTTGATGAAAACTGCGTGTGCTAGAGTATGTTGCCACTAAATGAATAAAAGTATAGGAATACAGGCATTTTGCAGGAGTAACAAGTTTAGCTATTGCTTTCGGATCCTGTACAAGTTTTACCATTCTTCAAGAACGAGGAGAAATTGGAAAAGAAAAAGGAGTTCTAATTTTGCAATAGTAACAAGTTAACTATAGTATTATCGCAGTCGAACTCTATCCAAATTTTACCATTCTTTAACAACAATGCGTAATTGGATACAAAATCAGAAATTATAATGTTCTGCAGTAGTAACAGGTTTAGCTATGGCGCTGTCGCAATCCAAATCTACCCAAATTTTACCATCCTTTAACTGCGATTTTTATTGTAATAATATTTCATAGAAAACACGAATTATTTTTCCTTGTTAATGAAATTACTAACCAGTTGGAAGTAGGCTAGCAACGGGTGGCTTGATTTCGGGTTTGGTGGTACATCTCGCTGGAACGCAGATCCGCTTGGCTACCGGCCTCACGCCGGGACACTCTGCATCGCGAGCTGCACCGCCAGCTCCGGCTACCCCACCGCGTGCACACCACACCGTCCGCGATTGGACACCAGCCTCACATGGCCCTTGGCACTGTACAATTAAAAAGTATTGGATGATAGTAGTATTGACTGATCAGCCTATTATTATATAACAGGAGAGTGCGTTTTACATTAGCGGTGATCGAGTAGTTTGACCGGTGGAATATTAATTCGACTATATATTTTTACAAAACATAAATAGTTACATTCGTTTTTAGTGGATGCACAGAGAGGGGCGTCATTTTCAAACGTGACAATCGTTTACAAATTGATCCCCTCTCCTGACCCTATAATAAATAGCTTTTACGCATTTGTTTTAGTGAGCCTGAAGCATGGAATGACGAACTGCAGATTTTCCCTCATTTGTGAATACTTACGTTACTTATGGACTTACTTAAAAGCCTTTTTAACCTTAAAATATTCTTGTATCACCGTATGTGAGAAAATATAAAACTTGATTTTTCGGAGTTTCAAATCACCAATACATTGTTGTCTGGCGTGGTGATTGTGCCTATACCATCCGAAAGAAAGGGGTTTATAGCCCTCCAATGGATCTCGTACAGATTGAAGTATGATATTGTGTTGAACTACTAATTTAGTACCCAAATAATTTACTATAGCTTAATATGTAAGATACCGAGCCATTTAATAAAAGGTGAGGAAATCTTAGCTTGTCACGTTTAAGCATAATCTTTCCTTAGGTTTTTTCCAGCTCTTTATAAAATCCATTGCTCAATACATTCTTTCTTCCTGTACTGAGAGTAATAGTCACAATAATCAATATTTCGTGGTGAGGAAAGTATACTGTAGAAAATTACAAAATATCGACAGAAGGAAGACATTATAACTTCATCATATCATATAGGAATGAAATGAATGACAGTGAGTGACATTTGTGGTTATCTATATATATAAAAGCGATCATAATTTAAATAAAATAATTTGCCTCATGGTTTTTTTTATATCATTGGAGGCAAACGGACAGGTGGGTCAGCTGATGTTAAGTGATCACCACCGTCCATAGATACTTGCAACATCAGGGGAGTCACAAGTGCGTTGCCAACCTGTTTTGTTGGAGAGGGAGAGTAAGGGAAGGCGGAAGGGGAGGAGAGGTGGGCCTCCGGCGCTCTCACTGACCGAACGAAACGCAACAATGCAAGCACTGTTACTTCACGTCGGTTTTCTGTGAGAGGGTGGTACTAGCCGGGTCGAGTGGATCCATTCATGCTGAAACCATTAATAGCTTCAGCGTAGCTCACCACCTGCAGATGGTAATAAAATACAGCACAATTTATGATCACCGACAGCCAGTAAGAGAACCTCCTCTTTGGGAAAATAGGGAATTGGGACATGTTTTAATAAAGTGTATGTTGCTAACAGTTAGATTATACATTGAAATTAATACAAACCTCTCCCCAATCGCTCAAATACCAGGAAGGTGAGCATTTCTCTCCACAAGTTCGTTCCGAGTCTGGTCGCGGTCCACGGCATGATCCATCACGTAATCTCCTCCCGTTACCGCCGATACATATCACGCCTCGGACTTGTCGTCCACCACATTCCTCAGTACATGGAGACCAGTCACCTGTGAACAATTTTACCAACATTATATAAATCTAACGTCGAAATCTATACTATTATTATAAAGCTGGAGGGTTTGTTTGTTTGGTTGAACGCACTAATCTCAGGAACTACTGGTTCGATTTAAAAAAATATTTTAGTGTTAGATAGCTCATTTATTGAGCAGAGCACCAATGAAGAATGTTTCAAATCGTTTTTTTTTCCTGTTGAGAGCTTCCGCTGCGTGTTAGCGTTAACCCAAAGTAACTATTCCACGCGGACGAAGTCGCGGGCAGAAGCTTGTATAATATAAAGCTTTTCAAGTTTTAAGAAACGGCATTCAGCAATATGAGTTTTCTTGCCCTGGAGAAATGGAGCTAGCGGTGTGGTTCGCATACATAGGAATATAAAATATTATAAACAAAATTGAAAACAAAAATACGTGTATTTTAATGTTCTTCGTAATCTACACAAAATATATTTTTGAAATAATAACCAAAGCAAACGAATTTGCGGGTAAAATTAATATGATATAAATATTCTGTAAGTAGATACTGAAAAGGGCTTACATTTGTCTGCCATATACAAAATATTTTATTTAACTTACTCTTTTTGAGTTTTATAAGTATTCATACTAAAATTGAGGCTAGGTAAAAACTATACTCAAACGTAATAGAAATAGAAAAGCAAAAAAAATTTAATATAAAAACTTTTTGTATATTACAAAATTCAGTAAACTAGTGGGCGCCCAGTGGTCGAAATTCGACCAAAGTTAATTGATTTTTTAAAGTTTGAACTTTATTAGGGTTCTTTTGTCAACTTACTTCTATAATCAAAGGTTTTTATTATGTTCATTTACTACTTTTTTTTTAATTATATAAACATGAAAAAAATCTATGTCTAAATGAAATAATAATTATAAATTTGAAACAAAAAACAGGCGGTTACATAAGGTGGTAAAACTCTCAAATTTTAAGTAAATATAACTTTACGAAAATAACTCACTCAACTCATGATACAATTCTCAATTAATTTTACACGACACCATGAGTGGTGGCATTTCTGAGTGATATTGAATTAAATGAAGTCTGTACATTATGAGGAATAGTTATATGCCCAGTAACATCGCTTGGAAAAGTAATGGATACGCAATAGAATCAAATGATGAATCTAAAACAAAGAGATTTTTATTACTACCAATAACTTTTGAAAAGAATTCATTTTTGTTTAAAATTCATCATCAACTGTACCAAATATAATTGCTACATCAGGTTGAACTGCATGGATTACTTTCATGAGCAAACTAATTTTATTAATTTGAATTTACAAAGTATTTTTTGGCTTGAATCATCATTTAAACTGAGTTCACCATAAAAATACTAAATATTAAAATATTGACATTGACTTTGGTAATATTGCTTTACTCTTATGACGAACAAAATGGAAGCAGTCCTGTCACCTAAAAAATTTGACATTCAATAACACCAAAGAGAATAATAATTATTTCAGTGGCTCCATAAATTATGTATCAATTAATTATTAATGTATGTTATGAATTTACATATTTGTATTATTATACAATTAACCTACAATTTGACCAGTTGATTTCAAAGGGCATGCAACGTCAGTCATGTTAAAAATATTGAAAAAGGTAATTGGAACGTAAGAGTAAAATGACGGATGACTTTGTCAAAATTTACATGTGTGTATATGTTGTGTAAAATTCAAGCAGTAATGCATATTTTATTTTATTTATACTTCTAATGCATTTTATATAAAATAAATAGCTTTCTGCACTTCTCCTCCATATA
Source organism: Antheraea pernyi (assembly GCA_015888305.1). Lineage (NCBI taxonomy): Eukaryota > Metazoa > Arthropoda > Insecta > Lepidoptera > Saturniidae > Antheraea > Antheraea pernyi. The sequence continues at coordinate 338,502 of MU159064.1, read as the reverse complement.
AACTTTAATTATGCCAAATTTCACGTTCATCCAATTCCCTTAAAAAGGGATACAAAGTTTGGGCTTCACGTATTAATATATAAGATAACGGAATGATTCTATAAAAAGTTCAGACGTCATCAGGGGCCAATCTATACAAGTCATCTCATCTATGCCTATTTTTATTTCTATACTGAATCTTTAAAAGATTAAAATCTAGTTCATTTCTCTGATAATATCTTACCCATGAACCATTGTGCGTCACATTGTTTCCTCACTGTACAAGTTTGGGTTGATTCTGGAGCACGCTGAGCCGCACAACCTGACGGGTCAACACATCTCACGCCCCTTGACTGCACTCCGCCTCCCACACACCATCCTGTGCACTAAAGTTAAACAAGTGAAAGCAAATCGGAACACCTTTTGTTATACATAATGCATCATTTATTATATTATGTGTTAAGAATTCTGTTTTCAAAAAAGAAATAAGAACATTATGACAACAGAGTTAATTAAATGTATAACGTCATTCATTTCTATTTTTTCTCTTCAATTTGTAAGGATTATATATCACGAATATTAAATACTTTTATTTATCTACTTCTACATTTATTCAAAGTCCATACCCTAATTAGGGTTGTAAGGGGTGTCGAATAACATCATAAGAATTGAGACACCCAACCAACCTCACCTGCACGTGGTGCACCCTGCTGAATAACGAACGAGGCGATGGCGAAAGCGGGGTGGTAGGGTTTTACAGCCTGACTGGGTCGCAACCACCATGTATGTGGTGAAAAAGCCCCTCATAGTGATTCGGTTCTGCGGGTCGCGTTTCGGGATCAGCCTGTACATATCCATCTTTTCGCAGGCCGGCATGACAGCGGCGACCATCGATGGATGGTGTGTCATTCGGTGGTCACCATTGTTTTTGGATTGTACTGTGTTTCCCATCAGGCATAGTGCAGTCATTTTGCCGTGCTACTATAAAAAAAAAATACAATTAACATTGTATATTATTTACTACTTTACCATCTAATCAAATTCAACCAAAATTATTTTGGAAGCTTTTAGGAGATATATATGTTATTGAAACAGATAGTGACATTATTACATCTTTTTCTAAAATTATTATTTATATTCAATTTAAGCACTCTAAAAATATCTATGTTGTTCAAATTTGTTATATACATATTAGATACTCACTTCGGACCATTCGGTATACAGCCATCCATCACCAGCGTTGAAGTTGTAAGCTGGTGGTGGTGTTGGTATAACATCGTTTTCGGTTAAATTTGTAGTAAGGGAGATGACGGGTCCTTCGCGGAAAGTATCTGTCGTATCTTTAGGTCGGACTTGACGCTTGGAATCGAGTCGGGGAACCGAAGGAGTTACAGCAGTTCCATCACAATTTGGAATATCACAGGGTTCGGTGCTGGGAGGCATCGGGAGAGGACACTTCTGGTCACTAATCTGGAAGTTATAATTAGTATCACTACTAGCAATACGTAAATCAAGTTGTTGAAGAGAGTTTTTCGTGGGATCATGGAATGCCATGTAGTGGATTTTATATTTTATTCATAATCTTGTGTTATTTGGCTCTATATCTTGTAATACCGGTGGTATTTTAAGTATTATAGTTTGATTATTGTGCAAGTGAATTGGATGGGAAATATTACCATGGAGCATGGTTCTTACTTGCCCCAAACACTCCCTGGAAAATTCTAACACGACGGACATCATCTTTGTTAGTTCATTAAAATGATCGCAAGAAATTTATACTATCCGTTACCTACTCGACAATAGCAGTAACAATCCATTAGAGGATTGATTGCCAAAAAAAGTTACTGAGATTATTGCCTTAAATATACAACTTTAAAGTCACTAAAAATATATCTATCATTTTTAATAAGTTTGACCTTCTCCATGCGTAAAATGTAAACGTAAATTACCCAGAACACCTATGCAGGTCTCTATCAGGCATACAAGTAATAGTACTTGTATAGTCATAGTGTGGTATAGAAGTTCCTTTACCTTTGTTATACCACGTGCATGATCTTGGACACATCCTACGATCCTTGTTCGATGAGCCGGACCACAAACAGGGCAAGCACCCCAAGGAGCCGCTCGCCAGCGAGGCGGGCAGGAAACACCGCCACATCTACGACGACGAGATGGAGGTGCGGCACCAGTACAATGAGCCGGGGACACTTCCTTGTCCTCTTTCTCCCCCAATTCAGCACATTTATACTTCCCTATTTGTAAACCGCCACCGCATGTTCGGGAACATTGAGTGAACGACAGAATCTTCCACACAAACTTTCTGTTACCGATAACATTGCTTTGAACTTGAGATTGACTTTCAAGATTATTAAAATCGGGATTCTTTTGTGGAGATGAATCTTCCTTTTCAGCGTCTTTCGTGCGACTCTCCACACTGTGATGACGGTGGTGTCTTTGTGTTTGATGATGTGGAGCAGGATTTGTCAATGGTATATCGTTATTGTCGTCGGGATTTGAATCAGTTAGATATTCGTATTTTATGTTCGGGTTCGGTTGGGTGTACAGAATCTGAAATGTAACTTATTTTATAGCTCTATATCATAATGCTATAAACCTCTCTACTATATACCTCTTCATAAAAAGTAAATATTAGGTACCCAATTTATCTCTCATTTAATTATTGTTTTATTGGAATGCTTATTGTAATGTTTTACCTTAGCACATAATTTATTTGTTAACACGTTCCGTGCCCCGTGTACCACCGATAGTACACGTTAAATTTGATGTTCAGGCCACGGGACAATACGTGGCATGGAACGTGTTAGGGTCTTGATAAGTAAAATGAAAACTATTAACATCAGATAAACGTACTCTATTGATTAGGGAAACATTCATAATGTTCATGTGCTGACACTTTTTAATAAAACGTCTAAAGCAAAAAAATAATAATACCATTATGTCGACAGATTGGTGAATAGGGCCATTTGCAAATACACTGTCAAGGCCTCCATCGCGTGTGTACACGAAACGAGCCCCTGCCGCCTCATATGTACCGGGAGCGCTTACAGCAAACTCCCCGTTCATAATGTAAGACCCATTCGTAACCTTTAGTGCTAAAAATAAACAGAAACCCTCGCATTAACACACAAATGAAAGCAAACGATGATCAAATAAATTGGTAGCTCTATCTAAACTGTAACAGGCTGCGTCATGCAAATAATTTACCATCAATTGTGTAGATGGCTACCTCCATTTATCTCACAATTTGCGGCGTAGGCGCCTCTATTGAAGAGCTGCGCGGCGACTCGCATGTGCAATTCCTGCTTAATCGATTCGACATCGATCTTTGCACTGATGAACACTTCATCTCTCGATTAAGATCTTTATTCCGACGTACTATTTATTATTTACGTCACTCGACCAATGAAAAACCGATATTTATACCATTATAAATTAAGTAATATGGTACAAGGCTACGCCACAAATGCCTATTTACGGTTGTATTCTTATTGTTCCTATTAGCATTATTGATGGGACGAATAATTTTATGGGCAGTTCTGGCAATGAGGCAAGTGTGCCGGTTGTGTCAAGGCTTTGTAATTGACGTGTTATTGTACTAACCAATGTAGTTTTCGCTGGAGACAACCTCGGAGATGTTGAGTCGACAGGCACCTCGAGGTACTGTCGTCACATATGAATAACCGAGGGGCAGACGTGGACGCGAAAACAAGCCGGTCACAAGTCGAGTACCGCAATGCATGTCACGCGACGTCATAGAAGCCAAGACTCCTTCGCGACCTACAGCCTGTAAAGAAATAGATAATGTTCAGATTTTCAATTTACAATATGATACATACTCTAATCACAGTGAATCACAGTATCTCTAAAGGCAGATGTGAATTGTTTGTTACGCTTTCCTTACCTACTGAACCGATCATCATTAAATTTTACATACAAATTGACGGTACGGAACAGGACATAAGGTTCCTTTTATCTAAAAAAAGCTTGCTCCTGAAAGATACTTGTAATGTACACTAAAGCAAGCGGAGGAGTAAAAACTAGTTAATTATAAATCTTCGACACAATGTTCTTGTGAATAATAGTACAACCAATGATATCATAACTAAGAAGCTGTAAATACGTTACCTACATGATATTTTATCAAAATAAATGGCACGATAACGCACACATACGTAAAGTAATATTGTAACGCCACGCTGTCTTAGGTGTGGAAGTAAGATAGCATATTCTCGCTATCGGTAGTGAAAAAGAGATGGTTATATGTTGCTTAGATACGGATGGATTAGCGGGGCAGCTGTTAAAAATAATCTAGTTAGCCATGTTGTAACAAGGTACTGTCGAAGTGTTTATATATCTACAGCTTTTTACTTATAATAGCATTGGGTACAAACCTTTGGAACAATTTAAAAAACGTATAAATGTAAACAGTTCATGTAAAAAAGTATATAGCTGATATAACATATTGGTTTATTAATAATGTTTCTTGTATTATACATGGTAAATGTATACCAAATATTACGGTTAAGAACTTATTTGAACCTGTTTATAAAAAAAATTACATTTCTTATTATCCAAAGCATCAATGCCAGATATAAAAAAAAATTAATATCAAAACTAACTTGCACGTACGCGCAACCTAAAATAGTTTTTATAACTCCATAGTAAACTAATTTTACACTATGTTTATAGGTAGAAAAATTTATTTCATCGCACGTTCCGCTACCTAGAACACGTTGACTCTGTCATATATACTTAGCTTGTATACATCAATGAACAATGTTCCCTATAAAATAGAAAACCAGTCTACGGACTGGAATATTCTGGAAAGAAGGCGTTTATCTAGTTCAATTGTGCTTTGAAAGCTATTGAAACTTCTTATATAACATTTATTGTGAATCTCACAAGGTTAATTTCAACAATAGATTACTATGGTAATACAATTATTCTAATAACTATTTATACTTACCACGTTAATAAAGTATTAGGTAGTATATAAGTTGCGTGCTTAAAAGTACTTTAAATGACTAAAAAATAATTTAAAAAAATTGCTGTTGTCCATGACTAAGTCTTAATAAAACCATTTCGGTTTTATTAATTCATTAAAATGATGTATTTTAATTGTATTAATTAAGGATCGTCTTTTATTGGTTAAATTGTAATTTCATTAACAATATTAACCCCATAGCGCGTTGTTCTATTTCAAGTTATCTTTGTTAAACTTTATCACTACTGCTTACCCATGTCTAAAAATGTTTATTAAAATACTCTGAAAAGTCCCCTATTTGGATGTAAAAGCGACGACATAATCTATTCAGCCGTTTCGGAGCTACATTTGGGCAAATATTAGCCGTGTCAATTTTATTTGTCTGTTTTAATTTCTAATTTCTTTTTGTAAATACATAGGCATTTAAGTTAAAATTTTGAAAATTGAGTGTAATGAGTAAGGGATTAGAAATATTTAATGATACTACTCATAAAATACTCGATAATACTCTTCAGACTTACATTTCCAACGCAAATCTGAAACCTACCAATAAAATGCAAGATAATATGAGACAGATACGTGTAATAGATGCCAGCCGTAGCGAAATGTGCAAGTTAATCGCCCATCAGAGTGAGACTGTTACTTGTTCATTGGATTTCAATCCAATTTAATACTATCGTGTATCGGAACAACCGTAAAGCGATTGCATTAATAGATGATTTCAAGTTTTATACTAGCGGTTATAGTTGACGCGGAAGTATTACAATGAAGAATACGCAACGTTGAAACTATGAAAAATTACACTGTTTAACTTCAACACGATTGGGCCGATTATGAATAAGTTGGCATATCTAAATGTTTTTTGTTAAGTAGGTTTTCATTTAATATCACAGAGAATCAACTTCTGTATTCCTGAATCTATCGAAAATTGATATGCGTAGATATTTGAATGCAAAGAATACAATAAACGCGTGCGAAGCTACTTTTGCGTATATGCTCATTTAATTCTTTACATAAACGTAAACAAGTCCGATAAAACAAATGAAAATAAAGCGATTTGCGTCTCGTACAAGTGTGGCTAGAGAGTATTGGAACTTACACTTAACACTTGATTATATTGTCGTTTTTTTTTTAATAAAAAGTTCGGCAATGTGACTGTACTGTGGCTGATGGTAAGCACAGTACAATCCAAAAACAATGGCGACCACCGAGAGACATACTATCCATCGCCGGTCGCCGCTGTCATACCGGCCTGCGTAAGTATCTCTTCACGTTGCACTTGAAGGACCCCATTAGACCGTTTAGACCAACAATTCTCTTATCAAAAGAAAACATCTACTAATATAATGTAATTTGCATAGTTATCTACTATTAATATGTCTTCAACAGAACGAGGAATATTTAAACTAAAATATTCATATATCTCCTTTGACATAGCGGTATCCAGGTCAACGTCATCTTCTTTTAGACTGTGGTCTTTATTACTTGATTTATTATTTAATAGTTTTAATAACTCGTACTATATCAATTTCATATCCTGTTACAACATATCTAAACGTATAAAAATGTCTTCATTATCGGAAAATAATATATAATTTTTGTATTATATAAACTTTCGTTATTCATATAGAAAATTTTGGTTAATTTTCAACAACCGCTAAAGCAGTATACGCCCATTGAAACTTAATCCGTCTTAATTGCCATTATTACATTTCGTTATAGGAACTCAACAACAAATGAATCTCAGAGATATAGGAATATACGGCACTAAATATAAAAACATTAGTTATAAATGTATTCATTTCTCTCTCCCGTAATGTCTCACCTCACGTCTTCATTCTCATAAACATATATTTTGTGAAAACTGCTTCTTTTATTAAGAATAATTACGGCTTGCCTCTTATTTGTTTACATGTAATTTTGTCACTACTTATAAACTCCTAGTACTCTTTTACCGAATTTAGGTCATCTCCTTTTTTATTATTGCTTTATCAGTACTGCTTAGCGCCTATCTAAAACCGTAATAATATGTAGACTAAATTATACTCTAAAACGTTCTCCATTTGCCAATAAAAGTCTTGTCGAAATAAGTTAAACTACTTCGGGATTGCAATGATATTTTGTCTCAACAAAAAAATATTAATGAAGTTTATTCCAGCAAACTAGCGTAGGTATATTGAAAGGAAAATTAATACGATACGGGGTATTATTTCGTTACATTTTTAGATATAAATCATAATTTAATACTGATTTTCAAAGTTACTGCATACACACATATATATGCAGAGTTATTCCAGAATGAATAAAAACGGCGACTGTCTGTAAAGAGTTCATTATGTTTGTTATAATTTTATTGGTTTAAGGTAAAAAGGAATATTTTATTGTTATATTATATATTTACAGTATTCCTTTGGTCTCCGTTTTTCTTATAGTGAATATAGTTTTTAAATCGATATTATACAGATTAAACCCTAGAGGCTCGTTTCGAAGATTCCAGATCATCCAGTGTAAAACCTATGTCGATTGCATACTTCTAATTATTCTCATGCTGCACATGAGTACATTATTAATGCATATAATATTCACATCGTTCCATAATATTAATGTGACATTAATGTGTGTAAAACATTAGTGGCCAGTAATGTGCACTTTTATGGGCCCACTGTACAAGATCGTTGCATCTAAATCTCATATCGGACTAACCTCAATGCAAAAAGCAACTCTGTTAATTAACAACGGCATGAATCATTTTTAAAACCCGTCTGCGTCAGTGCGCCCTTTGTGTGGTCATACTATTAAGTTCTTAAGTAGAATAAGGGCTGTAAATATAGGTTACGAACTCTTAATGTTATCGAAGCCATAAATACTTGGAAGGGAATTATTAATCTAGGGTTATTTATTAGCGCTGATAATCCTGCTCGGATAGTTTGATTTACCGAAAATTATTGAAACACTTATGCCTAGTATAGTATGTAATAATTATGTCCACTAACTTTTACCCCCGGCTTCTCTCGCATTAATGTTCATTTGACTTATCAGTGCATATTTTTTTCAAGATGAAAGGTATTGTTAAGAATGGTTTTCATGATGATCGATTCAGTAGTATAGGCGTGAAGGCGTAACAAAGAAACAAACGAACTCATATTCGCATTTATAATATTTGTAAGTATTTAGTGTTAACTTTATTTTAGCTATTTCATTTTCCATTATTATATTCCTCTTCATTAAGTACAAAGAGCTCGTAGAAGTTATTTCCATTCGATTTGATCATGTATCTTGTATCTGTATAGTATCTTCTCGTTCTTCTTAGCCAACGCCAATTGAAGCAGCCTCTTTTTCAATAAAACATTTAAATTAATCTAAGTGATAATCCTTCCTCCATTTGTCATTAGATTGTTATATGAGACCTTCTTTAGCCAATCGGATATCAAGTTCTCACTAGTGGGCGCCCAGTGGTCGACATTCGACCATAGTTCATTGATTTTTTTAAGTTTGAATTTTATTAGGGTTAATATCATCGTTGAATGTAGAATGAAAAAGGGTAATTGGAACGTAAGAGTAAAATAATACATACAGTCGAGCATAGCGACCTCCTTCACAACCTTTTTTGAAGTCCTTTATTGACAGATGTCAAAATGTCTTTTTTATTTACATGTGTGTATATGTTGTGTAAAATTGAAGCAGTAGAGTGAGTAATGCATATTTTAATTAATTTAATGTACTTCTAATGAATTTTATATCAAATAAATAGCTTTCTGCATTTCTCCTCCATATAAACTTTAACTATGCCAAATTTCACGTTCATCCGTTCGCCCAATTCCATTAAAAAGGGATACAAAGTTTAGGTTTCACATATTAATATATATATGATATTTTCTTAAAAGAACCATACCGTAATAGAACGCGTTAGTAAATGCCCGAATTCCAAAATATATCTATTTTCAAATCTCATTTCGCTATGAAACAATTTAATTCGATCATTTTTACGACTTAATTCCCCATAAACAATTAATGTTTTGACAGTCGAACATCATTATTTGAATAAAACTCTCCGCGTAACTAGTTCTTAATTGATCGGGAATGTTTGAGTAACAAGAAGCATTATACGCCCCCATAAAAGCCCACTCATTATTGTTTCGTTCCGATCGTATTCAGCCCAGTAGTTAAATGTTTAAAATATGAGTGTTGTCAGATTTATAAAGAGCTTTGCTTGCCGCCATGTGGTCAATAAAAATTCTCCACTTCCTCCAAATATATATTAGATCATTTTATATTATGTTAACATTTTAATTTGGATTTAGCCTGTTCGTTATGATTAATATGCTTGATTTTCATTGTGACATAATATTTTGAATCATATTTTTGAATAATATTCTCAACTGAATCCAATTTTGTATTATTTGCTTGGGTAAATATTTACAGAAGCCCTTTTCTAAACTAACTGTATATGAAAGCTATTTTTGCTTAATCTCATCAAAAATCCGTCCTAAAATAGCTAATAGTTATGTAAAAATAATAATAAATAGAAAATCCCAATAGTTGATAACAGATAAAACGATTCTACAGATATCATAAATTAAATGAAAGCAAGCAAAAGTGCGGAACAAGAGTCTGCAGAATAAAAAATTAAAGAATACTGTAAGCCGCTATTGTACACCTTCATTGTACATTCTGGTTTCTCTTACCAATAATCTGACACGCCTTTTATTATTTTACTAAAACATTTTAGTATAGTTTCAGTAGTTACACTTTTTAACATTTCGCTATATACACCACACACTTGTAGTTGTTTAATTTTTCGGCCTAAAATTAGCTATTGGCCTTGCCGGTCTTTACATTGCCGTCACGGAACGGGGATGGCGTAAATATTAACGTACCTTTCTCATAATATGTTAATTTCTCATCAAGTATATACCGTTTAGGCAAATAAATGACCTAACTGTGTGAAGCTTAAATTCAGGAATTATTGCGGCTATTCAGCTTGTGTATAGGTACTCCCAAAAGAATAATTCGTTATGTTTATTACATGTTAGGTCTTTTTAAATTACATTCGAATTGTCTACTGTTATATGACCACACATGATATGTTATAAGCTAGATAGTGTTCGCGGCTTTATTTCCTTCAAGATGTTCTTCTTGTTTTTTAGGAAAAACTTAAGATATAAATTGAGATATTACTTTCAGACGTTTTACAGATACGAATTTACTTTTATTAAATAGCTTAAAAGATATATGGATAGTCTCATATGTATTCTTTAACATAGTGTTTCGACAAATAACAGAGGTTATTAGACGGTTTATTATATTTAGAAAAAATTTCATATATATTTTTTGTTGCGTACACATTTGTTAAGGAAAGATTTTATGAAGTTCACTTTATTCATTCTGTTGGTAAAAATATGAGAAATCTTTACATTAGTTTAATAACCTTATAATTGTAATCCTTATCTACTTTACTTTAGTAATTAATGAATAGATAAATAGATAATAAAAAGATTTTGATGTAACATTTGGTTAATAAGAAGTTCTATTACATTCATTGCTTTATTCGCCAAAACAAATGACAGTCGTAACACGAATGACGTATGCACGTATGATAGAAATTATACTTAATTATTTAAAATTAGGTCAGGTTCTGTAGAAATTTCGTCGTGCAATCAGCTGTCTAGATTCGACGCATATGTCATTTTATTGCTTTCAATTGTTTGTCGTTTATGGTTACAGGCCTCATAAGCACGGACAAGGCCAGAACGTAATGCAATTTAGTGCAAACATAGAAAAATGGGTCACACAATTAGGTGAAAGATAAGAATGTGAAGGTATAGCAAGCTGATTTAAATAATATAAACTTGAGACCGAAATCTTGCCTTCACAGAACGACCATGTAATCTATACATATAATAAAAATGTAAAAATGTGTCTGTACTTATTCAATTTTAGTGAAAAAAAAATGTTGTAGGTGTCTAGGAATAAGTAATAGAATATATTTCAATCATTTTTAGAAATGTCTGTCTGTTTGTATGAACACGCATCGCTGCTAAAGTACTGGGTTCACAATAAAATCTCATATAAGAAAATCGTAAAGAATATTCTAGGGAGCAACTTAGTCTTTATTTCATTAAAATCAGTCCACTCTATCAAAAGTTATTGTAATTTGAATGTCGATGCAGTGTAAGTACGAGAGGAAAGTACAATAAGTAAATGGACTTAATGAATTCAGATGACTTTATGAACCACTATTTTTTACATAAGGTTCCGCGGGGACAAAGTCGCGGGCACAACTAGTAATTAAATAAAATGGCAGCTGTAAGGAAACCTGGAAATATTTTTGATGATCCCTCTATTTTCGTCTATCTCACTCAGTCACCATTTAAATGGCGATTTATTCACCCAAATTCTTTACTTTTCCTTAAGAGTGCAAATACAATAAAAAGGTACAGCTGTTTTAAAGTGATAAACTTACATCACAAATTGACTTTTATTTATATAGATACCAGAAATACAAAATTTGAAATATAATTTAAGGATGTAATAAGCTAGACTATATTATATATAAATAAACCAGTCATTCACTGTTAATTATCATACAGTATGAAGTGTGCTTGTGGGGAATTATAAATATATAATCTCACACGAGTCCCGTTAAAGGGACGTATTAATTATTTTTAGCTTCAATCTCTATCTACACTGGTTTGAAACTTACAGTATTCATAAATAGTGACGAGTTAAGTTACAGTATTCAACTTCTAAATGGCCTGCTGCTTTGCATCAGTCTGGTTAATTTTGTACTGGACGCCGCATATCAACGTCAATTTTGACAAGCATTTATGTACTTGTTGAATTAAATGTGAATTCCAATTGAAATGTTTATTTGCTTTCATGAATAAAAGAAGTACTTCACTCGAGGTACCCGTGAATAAGACAATGGAATTCCGATCGATCGATGAAATTTTATGAAGCTGAATAATCAGGTCGAATGAACAACTGAATCAGATAAATGTCATTCTGAATTAGTCATTTATAGACGGCAACTGAGACAAAGGTGGCTGCGGAGTGCGATGAAGCGCTTTGCAAACACCCATATGCACCGAGACACCCGTCAATTGGGTCATGTCGAATATGTATGCAACATAATAATACACTTTATTCAATAAACATAACCGTAATACTATACGTAGTCTATTCAGAAATGTAATTTTAAGACTTCATGAGTTCGAGGAAATCCTTTTTAAAATGAAAACGAATTTATTTGAACTGAATGAGTCTTATACTTTAATAGAACTTTCATGATACATAACTATACTTTAATTTTCGTTGAGTCAGTAACAATTTTAGTTGGTCATTAAAACAAGATTATTTCAAGAGTAACAAAACAATAAGGTGCATATATCTATACATATATTTAGTTATTTATTTAAAAAAATCTACAGCAATACATTCTTAAAAAATTATTACAAGTAAAATGTTAGTTTTGCCTAAAATGATTGCAGTATATTTATAAAAATAAAAAGGTAAAATATCAATATATATATAACGTAAAATATAAAATTATCTAATCAATCAGTAAATTCCATGATATGTGAAAAAAAAATTGGATTTAATATGACATAAAATAAAAAAAATAATGACATAACAATTATATGAAACACAAAGTATTATACACACAAGTATATATAATAATTCTGCTACTATCATACTAAAAACAAATTATGTATTATGTGTATGTGTGTATGTATGGCTGCGTATGTATATATATGTGAGAATGAATTTGTGTATACGTCAGGAATCTGCCTTTAAGATATGGTTAATAATATTTTTTGTGACCTTGGCCTTAAAAGATCTACGACAATCATAAAAAATACTTTTTCTAACTGACTACGCTATTGGCCTAGAAAGGCCTTAACAACTTCACCGGACTATTAAGGCGAGCGCTTAAGGCAGTCAGTCGATTTAATTTTGACAACTAGCTCAAGGGTGCACGGCACACCTCGGCTTGGGCTGTTACCTAGTTTTGCAAATTCGTGGCCTAACGGAGTTAATCTAAGCTAAGCTACATATTCATACGTATATAAGTTAGTGAGATATATATGTGTACCAAGCATATATACCTCATTATCTCTTATATGTATTTCGTGTCGGATAATTTCTTTTGTCTGAACAGAATTCATTTCGATAAGGGAAAAAATAAAACCCTTCCACTTCCATGTGTAAGCATGTGTGCGTGCACGTGTGTGGTGACATGTGTAATGTTGTTGCAGTGATGAAAGATTTTTTGTGACTGTATCGCGTGAGCAGCGTACTCAAGTGCTCTACGCCTAGGGAACGGACCTAGATTTGAGCTGCTGCCGAGGGGATGAAAAATATCTGATATTTTTTCATTATATAAGTGAGCGCATCTTATCATCACAGAATTTGAGCCATAGTTAGTGTTAGTTTCAGGCACATTAAAGAGGCGTGGCTTTCGAGTGTGTTTTGAGGTAATTCGCAGCCCTATATGCTCCACCAAATATGGACAATCTATGTTATTGTTTATTATATTATACCAGAATATCGAATCTGTTACTAAACGTCTCTGTTCAAGAGTTAACATATTTAGTTCACGAAGGTTCTCATTCTTAACTGCAGATAAAAGCAAGCCCCGTCTTTTGAGAAATGTTATAATTTTGTTTTGAGTCTTTTCCATTCTTTTGATGTTAATAGCATAACACGGGTTCCACGTCTGTGATGCGAATTCTAAGATGCTGCGTACAAAAGCACAAAACAGTATTTTTAAAGAAGATACATTTTTGAATGGTTTTGAAATTCTAGTTATGAAGCCTTTTATTTTTTTTATTAACGTGGAGAAATCCCTTATGGATACCCCACCCTCCCGGGGGGAAGGGTGGGGTATGTCCGACTCGCACGGACTAAGACCCCACGGTGTACCGACAGACCATAATTGTTAGGGCGGCAAGGGATCGTACAATGCTAATCAACCTTGTAGAGCCGCCCTAACGGTCCGCCAGGCGGAAAATCACCGCCGGGCTCCTACCTATAGAGAGGCAGACTGGGTACACACCAGCTGCCTCCCCTCGTCCGCCGGACCTGTGCAATGAGGAGATGGGCAAAACCCCAGCCCATCCCCTAGTTATGAAGCCAAACATTTTATAAGATTTTCGAATTTATATTTATAATAATCCTTCAATAATAATGTACTATCTAGATTAATCCCTAAATAAAATAATAGAGATCGGCGGTTGTGCGCACATTACTCAAAACCTACTACATAGATTTTCATCAATTGTTTTAGTTTTATTGCTTAGAGGCTTGGTCTTTATATAAAATATA
>MU159064.1:304926-324136 GCA_015888305.1 Antheraea pernyi | reverse complement strand
TATATATTATATATAGTTTTATTTGATGTAAAGTTATTTAAGTTTTAAGATACTACACTTTACAAGGTACGTGTTTTCTCTCCGCGAAAAACTGGAGTAAGATAATGTCGTGCTTATATTTTTTCAATTGTATCTAAAATATATTGTTAATATAATAAACGACGCAGACGAAGTCACGGGTATCAACTACTACGGTATGAAAACAGAACACTTGTTACTTGCGTTAAAATATATTTGCCAATAATAATCATTAAGATAAAACAAATGAAAAACTCGTGACGGTTCAATTTCGAGTTTGCACGGACGTATACGTGATATCCGTTTGTCTGATCTAAACAAATCTAAAGAGTTGAATGGCGCCAACATTCTTCAGTAATATCGTAAGCGTTGCGAGATACCTACGAGCCACGACTCATTTGTATAATCACTGACCAATGTTCCATAACCGAGCTGGAATTTCGACGACAATCTTGATTGCCTGCCTATAAAATTCAGCATACCGTTTCAATGTCAAACATTACGAACGTCCAAATGAAATAAATGATTCCTCCGAATCATGTTATGAAGTCACACATGACAACTTTTGTGTATTTTTTTTTTTATTGTAGCTCGGCAAAGTGACTGTACTGTGCCTGATGGTAAGCACAGTACAATCCAAAAACAATGGCGACCACTGAGAGACATACTATCCATCGCCGGTCGCCGCTGTCATGCCGGCCTGCGTAAGTATCTCTTTATTTATTTTAAAGAACATACAAATTCTGTAAATATATATATGGTATAGTGTACAATTTTTTTATATATACTAGCTGGCCGGTCCGGCTTGGCTCGGGTGTGCTAACGAAGAAAATAAGTCCATATGTATCCTTTACAGTGACCACGTAGTGAGATAAAGTGCAAATGAACGTCAATCTATCAATATTTTTAAAGATTTACTATTATTTTGTATTACTTCCTTACTCATTCACTCACTTATTTTATATCATATATTATATATATATATTATAATACAACAAAATTTTATTAACCAAATAAATGCAATCGTTCTAAAAAGATCCGTTTACATACATTTGGGAATTGATTTCTATTTATATCGATTACAAAAGTGTTATTAAAAAGAATAAATCGTATACAAACATATTAGGTACAATGAGAAAGCGACTGACCTAATTGCAGCAAAAGCACAAATGTCTCGGAGAACACAATTTTTTCCAATTAACAGATGATCACGATAATTGAAACAGAGTGTCTAGACTGCTATGTAATTTGCAATAATTCACAGCCTACCAATACGTTCGAGGCTATTTAACAATCACATCAAAGAAAACATAAACAAAAGAATTAAAACCGTTGTATGTTAAATTTAACGAAAACTACAACAAAAATAATTTACTTACCAGCAGAACGACAGCGATGAACACAACCTCACACGTGCTCCCCATTTTCATAGTTCGTAAAAATTCAATTTCACACTAATATTATCTTCTTAAAACTGGACAAATTAATACTTTGTCAGTAAAGAACCGGTCGAAGGAAATGAATAATTCAACGTAATCTTTTATCGTTGTTTGTCTGATATAAAAGATTTTAGTGACCTGTGAAAGACGTTTTTTGTATTTCCGAAAGACCGAATCTCTGTCTTACAAAATGTACAAATTAATTTTATATCTTAATAATATTGATAATACGAGTTTGTTGATAACCTAAATACCGTTTTGGTGTGTACAATTTATTATATTATGCGAGTATATAGTATTCGATATACCTTGCAATTTATATGGGAAACAGATATCTGAAATAAAGGTAACCAGCGCTGTATAAGAACATAATAATTTTAAACTGCAAATTAAATGACCTTTTTTCCTTCCTCTTTTTTGTAATAACTTGATTATTTAATTACTCTTGGTTTGTGTTTGCATTGCTTTGTAATAAAACTTCTTTACGCACGCTTGATTTGGGGAGTAAGCTGGTGAATGTGTAACGTGAGCGTTACGAAAAGTGTGATCGGGCGAGGCGAACGGAAGTTGTGAGGAAGATATAAGTTATTTAAGATAGAAAGAGAGAGAGATCAATGAAAACCCATAATAATTTTGTATATCTGTAGATAATTAATATATGTATATACATGTATATATTATACATATACAGACAGATGGAGCTAAAGAAGTTTTACTTCAATCGTGTGCTCTAAAGTACACTCGTTTTCTTTAGAGCTTTTCAATTTTAATAGTTGTCGTCTCTTAGATTATTTTTTCTACTCGTTTCATTACTTAAGCCATTTGTAAAGTAAGATAAATATTCTATATTTATCTTGATATAGATATATATATATATATATTGATATAGAATATATATAATATATATATATTGATATAGAAATAAATTATAAAAAATTGTAGGTGGTAGAGCCACGATGTATCTATTACTAGTTTCAGCTGGAATGGGTTGGCTCGACCGGGGTAGTACCACCCTCTCACAGAACACCGACGTAAAGTAACAGTGCTTGCGTTGTTGCGTTTCGTTCAGCCAGTGAGAGCGCCGGAGGCCCACCTCCCTTCCCTCTTTACCTTCCTCTTTCTGCTTTCCCTTCCTTCCCTACCCCTCCCCCATACACAGGCTGGCAACGGACTTGCACTACCCTGGTGTTGCTAGTGTCTATGGATGGTGGTGATCACTTAACATCAGGTGACCCACCTGTTCGTTTGCCTCCTTTTGACATAAAAAAAAGTCTTGCACAGAAAAACATATAAGTAACAACCTAACTTTTAACTAGTTACACGACAATTTAAAGTGACAGAAACAGCATATATACTTAAAATATTTATTCATTTAAGTTTATTTTACTCAATAATTTTTTGCAGCATTCTAATACAACCTTATTATATTATATTTGACGATCCTATTAGATATTGGCCCTGAGGCAGCTAACTAAGTCACGAAATACAAACTTATGCATCTAGCGCCAATGCAATCGACATTGGCCGATAACGTGCACTATCGTATTATATTTCTGTTTTCATAATTTAAAATACAAACATAATGTTTAAATTGTTATCAATTCAATATTTAAACGCACATTCCTTTCAGCAAGGATACATCTAGATGGCAATGACGATTACTCCGGAGCTGTAAAAGACACATTCTTTCGTAATTTCTTATACAGATAGGCTACGCGTTAATAAAACATTGAGCTAAAGCAAACAAGAAAATACGAGATAACAGTCATCTGACATACCGACAAACGAACAACGAGACGCAGTTTTCATAGTCTCGCATTTTTATGAAATATTGCGACTCTATTTTTACAATGAGAAAGAGAAATTTAACTCTATTAATATTATCATTATTTAACGTTATAACCATATTCCACAATAATTTCAATACATGGTCAACCGATTTTTTTTTCAGTAATTTTAAAAGGGAATTTACCAAATTACCTAGATTCTTAATAGTACAAATAATGCGAGGCATTTTTTATCGTTAAAATTCGGAATCGTGTGATAGTAAACTATGTACTTGATAACATTTAGTTATTATATATATTTTAATACTGATATAATTGATCGAATTTTTACTAACTTTATGGAGTTATGATTTATGCATTAGTTTAGTTCTAAGATATATGATCTGTTTGTTTCCTTAACACAGTAAATACATCCTTTAAGATTAATTCAATAATATATTTTAAAATCCATATTTTAAATTTAATGTGCCTAATATATCTATCACAGCGTTTAGAGCTACCAAAGTAATTTTGCATTTACATGCATACGTTTATAAGATTGAGTTTTGTTTCTATAATTCACTAAGGTACAATTTTGCATACTCGTTATAATATATTTTTTTAATGATTTAAGCTCTAATTTCAAAAGAGATCCACTGTAGTTTTCTTATAATTTAATTAAATGCATAATGGGTTAGAAGTTTACATTACTCGAGAAGATAGCCTTTGGTGTTTGATTTTAAATGTGCTATTTTAAAATCTTCTTCTTCTTACCCTTATCCCACATAAGTAGGGCCGGTACAACATGTTTGTCATGTTGTGGTATATGTTTTAGCTTGATTTTTACGATCGGCCGCCTGCCTGACAACAACCCTATTTGATTTGATTTGTGCTATTTTAAAATCATTTATAATAAATATACTCTTTGTTGCAATGCATAAATCACGGCGTTTCGTGACCTTAAGAAATTTATGTGGACGCTATATTTCTTATGAAGAAAATAACTAAGTAACATCAATGAAATATACGATTTTTCAGTAGTAACAAATCATATTACCTTGTTATATTTCTGAAAATGTATCATATAAACTCGTAAACACATTTACGAGATGAAAATTGTCTGTCGGCTGGTGTACGCTAAGCATTTTCAAGGGCGGAACGTAGTTAAAAGCAAACAACTTTTACTACATCTTTAAATAAAACCGAGATATTGATATCGTCTAAGATGAAGTTCATCGTACATTTTGCGTCATGAATTGTATTTTTAGTTTAATTCACACATGTCGATCTGGAAGGTTAAAATAACAGTTGCTACGTTACAGCATTTCGCAACGTTATAGCTGTTGACCTAACTACCAACGGTTGCGTGTACGTCATAATTTTCTTTTTTAATATCATTAGTAATTCATACCGTATGGTTTACATTTTAAGCCAATGCCGTGTTATATATTTTGAAATACATCATTTCCCGTTGCATATATTCATTAGAATCGAGATATTTTAAAGGGTTTGTAAGCTGCAACATTCACAAAAAAAAGTGTGTGTGTGCTTATTGTACACGCGTTAGAAGTTATACTTCTTTGACGTAACAAGATAAAAATCTTTTCAGAATTTTTATCTTTGGCCTTATTCTACGTTTGTAGAAAAAACGACACTAACAATAGAAAAAAGGTAGTAAAAGAAATACAAACAACAACTATAATGAAACAAAATGTTGACTATAGCTAATATCAGGGTGTTAGTTTTACGTGACGGTGTGCGCGCGCATCATAAAAATTTACTCTCAACCTTTTTCCCTAACGCGCCAAAAGAAGTATAACTTCAAAAGATACGTTATTAACTAAAACTATCTCAGTTTTGCGTTCAATTTTTGTCAAGGCAAACGTTTTACATGATCGATTTTGACTGGACAACAATAAGGTATTGGTATAATACAAAAAAAATGTTCACTCCTACTATAAAAATGGAAAAAAGCCAGAAAGTTCGATAACATTGAAGATTTCTTGACATAAAAGCTAATAATAAATGAGGTTTTCGAGAATACATAAGGAAATGAAGAAAACGTAAAAAATGACAGCCGTCTACATATAAATTAAAATGAACATGACGTCGAACATAACACTAACATTACGTAGTTTGTGTTTTTTCACGTAATTCGAATGCAGTTGTATAGTGTCATGAATGACTGATGCGTAAGTGGTCTACGCTGTGTTCTGGCGAAAGGCCAAAACCGCAGATTACTTTGTTCTCGTAATATTTTACAACGCCGTCACTAATCTTTGTATTAGAATGAATTCTTTCCAAAAGGCATAAATTAGATCAGCGTTGGCGTGTTAAAATGTTTGTAACTTTTTTCAGTTTTTTAATGGTGCATAATCGTAAAATTATTTTGATGTGGCCGACGAAAACACTCCGTATAATTTAACATGTTAATTAAATAATAATATGACGGGTAGCTGTTTTAGTGTTTATTTTATATCTGCTTTATATCTCCGTTGTTACAACTCGAAATATATGTATTTGTATTATTTATAATAATTATTGTGTACGGCGCAAGCCTTTGAATAAATTTGTTCACTTAATATTTTTAAACACTTATAAAGAATGTTGTAAAATTATCATAGTACGTTTAATATAATAACGTATTTATCAACGGCCCAAAAGTGTCGACAGAAGCAACCGGAGCGTGGTGATTGTTTTGGTAATTTCATTTAAGGGGAAGTACGTAAGAACTGGATAAATTTTACATTTAATAAAAATATGGAATTCATTTTATTAGTTGTATCCAGATATGTCCTATTTCTTAGTTTGTTTAATACAGATATATTAGTTTCCAGAAGTATTTTTAATGATACACAAGACCAAGCGATTTTATGTGTTGTCATATTTCAAGATTACGTGTTCTATTTCGAACATTATTTCAACATAAAGAAATATTTAATATGTTTCCATCCATAAACTAACAGTGTTTAATAATCCGCTGACAAATTATGAAATATTATTGGAACATAAAAACATTTATGTCTATTTTGTTAATAATTTAAATACAGTTTTGTCATTCCTTTGACAGGGCAAGCAGATACACGTTAATAAGTAAATACCTATGTAATATATCTTTTGTGCTGTGAAATGTGTGCGGGGTCACAGGTGCAATTTTATTCATTGTCTTTATATGTTATGTATTATACTTTCCAAATCATTGAAGTCGTAATTATTCTAACGGCAAGGTAACTTATAAATTGTTTTTTTTTTTAGTTTGATAATGCGTAATCCGCTCCACTGGTAATAAGACGTTACAGAGTTAAATTACTTGTGGAAATCATAGATTATCTCGAGAATAGAAGACCGCTACTAAATCAAATTCTCTACATATTGCTTAATAAACATATTAACTTTCTATATGGTAGTAGAAAAAAATATCTTAAAGCCTTGAATGTGGTAACACCACCACCAAATATATTTCTAAAACTAAGCTCGTATCTGAAGGGAGTTATTATGAACACTTGCTGACACACATATTTTAATATAAACATGTTGCAGTAAAAAAATTACTTTTATTATTTCACATGTGATAAATTGAAACAAATTAATTACATGTAATGACTCAAGGTACGTTTCTTTTAGGTGTCACCTTCAAATTATCGCTTTCGGAAGATGACAATTAAAGTTAGCATGTGTAGGACTTCCATATGGACGGTCTCGTTTTTCGACTTTCAAAAAACTATTTACTCGATGGAATAAAGTGAATTCATAAGTTTATACGATATATAACAATTGTAATGTAGTCTAATATAAGTGTAGCCTTATAGAATGTTCTTTCTGTTCATATGACAAATAATTTTAAATAATAGTTTAAATGTGAAATATTCTGTGACTAGTATCAATTCAATTCTCAAGAAAAGTAGACTTTTAGCGACCAATCCCAGACTAGGCGGTCTTTATTAATACGATGTTGATTAACATGGGTTGCAAAAATTACTTATTTATGTAATACTATTTATGTTGGCCTACATGTGTGGGTGCTAGTAAATATATTATTTATTTATTGTACTCTCTTTCTTTATTTACCACTTATTTATCGATTCAAGATGGAAAAGGAAACTTAAGACGAAACCTCATGAGATTTTTTAGAAATCTCCAGGTATCTAGTGTACAGTACTTTCTATAAAAAATCATAGAATTTCTTTGGAAGAACCATGAAATATTTCAGAGTATGAAAAGATTTGGAGACTGTGGTTATTATATAAGTATATTTAACACATTATCATTTAAAAAATAGACAGTAAATTAAATTATATGATCCTTTAAATTTTTCTTTTTGTCTTTTAACGAAACTATAATACTTGTGAGAATTAAATAGACGACGAAACTATGCCTTAACGAACGGGTCGAACAGTGTTAATTACCGTGTCGATGGTCCGATAGAACATTGACGATAATATACTGGCTTGATAGGTGTGGTCTACAATTACCTAAAGATTTATTTCTAATAGAATTACTGTTTCTCATTTTTCCAAAACGTGTCACGCCATTATCTAAAATTTGATAGAGTTCAAACTGTGTATAGAATTGGTTATGAAGTGCATTAAAGAAACCATTTATATATATAGCGCTATAATATATAACTTAGAAGTATTTATAGTCTTTAATTTAATACGAATAATTTGTTGATTTATTCTTATTTAGAAGTTGAGGAGTAATAGGCTGGCATGGTATGGGCATGTCATGAGGAGAGATGAAAACCATGTAACTAGAAAAGCGTTGAGTATGATGGTGGACGGATATACGAGTAGAGGAAGACCGAAAAAGGTATGGATGGACTGTGTGAATAATGATATGTGCGTAAAAGGTGTGAATACTGAGTTGACATTTAACAGGAGAGAGTGTAAAAAGAAAATATGTTGTGCTGACCCTTCTTAGGTGGGATAAGGGTAATGATAGTGATGATTCCTATAAGTAAAAATTAGTACCTCTGTATTTGTCTCATATTGTTCACCTGAATCGCGTCGCAAAATGAGCATCTAATACCATCAACGTTTCATACATAGCTTATGAGTTGTTTAATAAACATGTGTGTATTTTAATACTTTAGCGTCGGTTCGTTGTTTTTGGTGTTAAAGTTCAAAGAAGTTAATAGATAGCGTAATAATCGTTTCGCGTATGAATATATTTGTGTGTTTAACGTAACTAAATCAGTTTAAATATAATTTTAATATAGAAATTAACCTGAGAAAGAATTTAGGTTACATTTCAATACCCCTTATATATGGGGCAAGTAATAAATAATACTTGGTTGAATAACAATATAAAAAGTTCACTCCTAATCTACGCAAGAGATTTCCCGTTGAAAAGAAAAGTATTTTTGCTTACACGACGTTGCAGTTCATAGATACTTTATAAAAGACTAGCCTCTGCCCACGATTTCGACCGTGTGGATTAGGTACTTTGGGCTAACGCAGCGTAAGCTACCAAGAGGAAAAACCCCGATTTTGACATATTTTTCATTGGTACTCCGCTCTTGTGTCAAGTGGTCTTAGCGTGATGATATATATGAGCGGAGCGACAATTAAGAATGTTTCAAAATCGGGTTTCTTTTCCGTTTGAGAAGTTCCGCTGCGTGTTAGTTACGCTATAGTAACGCGGACGTCGTCGCGGGTAGAGGCTAGCTTAATATAAAATTTTAAGGAACTACGATTTTTATAAAAATACTATGCGTTGAACGATGTATATTTTCTTCCAATTCCAATGTAGAAGTGGGGCAAGCGGTGAGGTGCTTATATTTTTCCTCCCTACATAAAATTTATTGTTAATATAAAAAACGACGCAGACGAAATCACGGGTATTATCTAGTTTATTCATATTTCTGCTTGTTTCTAAATGTGTAATCCGATACCCTTTCGACAATAACATGCGATACTTTCAAGACATTACTTTTCACTTTTTTATTTCACTGTTCGGCATTCATTACTGTAATAGGCAGAATACATGCGAATCATATTTTGTTTTTTAGCTGGACCCAAGTAAAATTATATATTTCCTGTTTAATAACTTCTAAAGAAAATTTAGCCATAAATTTCATCCGTCTTGTATGTTGTGTGACAATGATAAATTATTTAAAGCTTTAATTTATTATTTTATTTAGATCTCTGCTTAGTATTAACATATTTTTTTATTTATTCTTATAATATTAATTGGCTTATTAACAATAAACTTAAACACTTAATTACTTTACGTACATTCAAATACTTTTTATCCCCGACAAAGATTTCGTAAAAGATTCTTCGTTAATGATCTAACACCTTTAAACATGTCTCGCCTCAGGTATTTTTAACATGTGTTTAAGATTTTTATTAGATACTCACATATCAGAAGATATCTATAGTTATTAACTAAATAACATATCTGAAGGAGCTGTACAAAAAATATAATTCATACACGTTTTACTAAAATATAGACGTCAATAAATTTATTTTTAATTATAATAGACACATTTACTTCGTTTCGTCTTGTTCTTCTTTGTAGCGTGAAACGATCCTTTGATAACTAATTAATAGCAGAATATTAAATATAACTTGCTTAGGTTCAAGTGATAGGTCATGGCAATTGTATAAGACTGGATTAGCATCACCAAACATTACGTGTAACCACTGCCGTCCCGTGATCTCTATGATTTTTGCAGTCTAATATCAGCTGATACAGTACAGTATATACAGTATATACAGTAATACAGTACCCAGCTTTTGATTTGGTACGTTATGAAG
Organism: Antheraea pernyi; assembly: GCA_015888305.1. Classification (NCBI taxonomy): domain Eukaryota; kingdom Metazoa; phylum Arthropoda; class Insecta; order Lepidoptera; family Saturniidae; genus Antheraea; species Antheraea pernyi. The sequence goes on along the minus strand of MU159064.1, from coordinate 314,152 downwards.
AATGAAACATCCGGCTAAGATCGTCTTACTTCGGTTTTGTAAAGCGTTCTCTCTATCGCACAGCGCAATGACTGCGATGAACGCTATATGAAACCGAACTTTGTCGACTATCTCGGTCGTCTTTCCGACGTACCAAATCAAAAATCGAGTACTGTATACGGAACCTACAAACGGAAGCTAATGTCTATACTCGACTGGATCAATCCGATCAATGAGTTTCATGTAATTTGTTGCGTTTCAGGATAACAACTAGCGTCATCCATGTGTCGAGATGGTTTTGTATGTGGTAGAGCCAAGCTGAAGCTATTACTGGTTTCAGCATATATGGGTCGGCTAGATCGGGGTAGTACCACCCTCTCAGAGAAAACCGATGTGAAGTAACAGTGCTTGCATTGTTGCGTTTCGTTCGGTCAGTGAGAGCGCCGGAGACCCATCTACCCTCCCATTCCTTCTTCCCTTCCTCTCTCCCCCCTCCCCCAACACAGACTGGCAACGCACTTGCGACTCCCTGATGTTGCTAGTGTCTATGCACAGCAGTGATCACTTAACATCAGGTGACCCATCTGTTCATTTGCCTCCTATGATATAAAAAAAGAGATGCTTGCAAACCAGCACAAGAGCAATGACTGTCGAAGCACTGTGGATCTATTCGTGGTCAATTTTTTTTTGGACTGATGTGTGCTTACCATCAACTACTAGATTTAGCCTGCCGCTTCGCTCGTGTTAATATAGATTTAGTGTATCCCTCGAAAACGTTTTTTCGTACTTTATATCCTTTCCTGGGCCCCTGGCAACATGCATAGTACACAATTTCATTCTAGGCTATGTAGTTAAGGCATGAACGCATTACAAACAAACCTACATTCTCATTTATAAAATAAGTGAGGATGGTCTAAATCTTAACATAAAATAGAAACTTTATGTCTCCATCTGTAGATAACACCAAAAAGATTACCAAAGCAAGTTATCGGATGGGAATTAAAATCAACTTTGCATATATTTCGAATCAAATTTTATTCAAATTGGGATGGCAGTTTATTTGTCACATAGTTCACATTTACATCCATTCTTGGTGTTTTCAATATCAATATTTCAATATAATTTATATCCCTGATAAATTAATAAAAATTCCATAAGTTCGCATGAAAATAACTGTAAAATGAAGACGAGACAAATAATGTGTTTAATAAGGTTTTTGAAGCAAAATTATAACACTATAATAATTAACTAAGGAAAATTTCATATCTCGTGCAAAATTGACATAGAGAGATAAAGCCCGGTCCCTTATTCATCAATTTGGGGTAAGTAAACTGTTATGGTATAGGGCGCCAGTGAGGACGTCGCAGGTAAACTATTACAATATTTATTATATTTTGTAATTGGCCCATTTTTAAGCCGTTCTTTATCTCAGCTGTCATAGATTGAATAGACGACTTTAGGTTACGACATCGCTGTGTGCGGAGGCAGGGAACTTGTAATTTATTTTGTTCTTTCTCGATGCATATTCAAATGAGCGTGACGTTTTGCCCACACACATCGCGGCTTGATTTACGAATCGAGGGCCTAGTTTTCTGCTGTTTTGGTATTGTGTTGCGGCATATTATGGGAAATAGTCTTATACGGCGACACTTTGTCCGAACTTTATGTTTTGTAGTAAAATAGAATGATAAGTAAATGTAATCGGTTATAACAATTTTAATATATTGTTTTATGACTCAATTTATACAGTAAATTACTTATGGTCTCTTATAATAACTGACTGACGGATTGACATATCAATTGATAGCCTAACCTAGTAAGGGTAAGACCTTGAAAATTTACATGCAGATTCCTTTTACACTGTAGATGAGTACTAAGGAAGGTTATTTGCAAATTCAACACTGAGGTGGTGAAAAATACGACGGACGGGGATTATTATGAAAATGCAAAAAGTACTTAAATCTACAAAAATGTGGAACTAGAACGTAAAAAATACGTGTTTCATAGATTAAAAAAAAATATATATCTTACATAGTCCTTTATGAAGATACAATCGCGGGCGAATTCGCGGGGAACTGCTAGTAACCTATATATTTATCAAATCTCCTATCTTGTCGCGATAATAAAGTTTCAATAAATTATAACATAAAAAAATAATGTAAAATATATTCCAGTTAAACAGATTTGACTCGATTGAATATATTTTAATAACAGGTCTAACAACAACAAATATTTTCCTATAAAAATATTTCTACTTCTCAAGGATTAATTTCGTTATCGCATTACTTCGAATATATTAAAATAATTTGTCGTACGGTAGTCGTTATCGTTAATTTAATATTAAACACTATCAGTGATAGCATATTTTAATTTTACATAGGTGATTAGACTTTTAAATCGGAGCTCGAAATGTAAATAACGCAACACTTTATGTTTTATTGTTGTTGGGTCTATAAAATCTGTAAATAATTTATTAGAATGATGGCTTATTTGTTTTATATGAATAAACTGAAGTTATTAATAACAAAACTGACGTAAAATACTACACTGACATACTATAGAAGTAAGTCTTTGTAACTACGACTATGTACGAGTATGTATAGCCATTATAGTTTTCCTATCACAAAGCAATACTTTTATTTTTCAGTCTGAACTGTATGGTTCGCTACAATGTACTCCTGATGTTAGAATTTATAACTGTAACTTTTGAAAGGATGGCAGGTATATCATTGGAATATGTGAATTATATATTTATTTTTATGTCATAGGAGGCAAACGAAAAGGTGGGTCACCTGATGTTAAGTGATCTCCATAGTCTATAGACACTAACAACACCAGGGGAGTTGAAAGGGCGTTGGCAGTCTTGTATTTGGGAGAAAGGGGAGGGGAGAGGGACTGACCAAACGAAACACAACAATGCAAGCACTGTTACTTCACGTCGGTTTTCTGTGAGAGGGTGGTACTACCCCGGGCCAGCCGACCTATTAACGCTGAAATCAGTAATAATTTCAGCGTGGCTCTACCACCTAATACTGAAAGAAATAGCAGTATTTATTATGCGAATAAAGTATCAAACTATCATGTAATTTTTTTGATACTAAGAGTAATTCCAGTTTACAAAAATTACAACCTTAAACAGGACTATTACATTCGTATCACTAATTACTGATATTATGCTTCCTCTAATGTCGAAACTGTACTTTCTTGATTGAAAGTATTGACTATCCTAGTAAGGACTTGTAAGAGCAAAGCATAAGACTGCACCTGTGGAGTTCGCTGACATTTATTTTATACATTTATACGTGGAAATATGAGTTATGAATCTCTGTTACTAACTTACTAACTTCGAACACAGCGCAGACAACTTTATGAAAGCTAGTTTAACATAAACTCTAGTAAACTACACAAAAGTTAGCGCGCTTTGTACAAAACTATTATTACCTAAGGAAGTCACTACGTCTTTCTAAATATAAATATTAATTTGCGATTGCGATACAAGGATGATAACACAATTCCCTTGTTACCACTATTAGCGTTATACAGTCCGGCATTATTAATAGGTATTACTTTATTTCTAACATTTAACACCATTTGGAAGGTCGGAACTCGTCGGTTCCTTACAAACAATTAAGCCGGTGATATCACTATTTCTGCTCTATGCTAGAACATAAAATAAATTTATCCGTTGCCTGTACATACAAACTAACGAATTTAGCTTATTTTATTGTTCTAGTAGCGGGCCCGGCGGACATTGTCACGCCCTGATAATCAAAAAACCTTGACAAATTATATCTAAACCTTCCTTATGAATCACTTTATCCACTGGTGAAAACCGCATGAAAATCAGTCCCATAGTTTTTGAGTTTATCGCGAACAGACAGACAGACAGACAAACAGACGTGGCAGAGAACTTTGTTTTATAATATGCAGTGATTAAATAAATCCAAACTTAATTCTAATTGTAATGAAATCTTATACAAAACGTGAAATATAACTTTAACAAATAGAATGAAAGAAACATTAAACATCTTCAAACGAAATAAACAATTAGTTAAATAACAAAGCTATATTAAGTAGTTAATATCTTTGAACCCATACTTGAACATCTTTGAACATACTTGATGTTTTATGGTGACCAAAAACTGACGCCGATTTCAAAAAACGGTATAAAAGATCTGTAAAAGTTTATAGCAGTGCCTCCATCAAATTAATATTTAATCAGTTATTTGTTATCTGTATACCATACAATGCAACAGTAATCATGTTTATACGATCGAAATCACTACTACAGATTTATTTAATTAAATGCACAAATTGAGTACATATTATACCAATCAGAATTATCAGAAGAATGAAATTATCGAATGATTGTATTGTAGATAGGAGTAATTAAATTATTGATAAATCATGCAATATTTATTATCGATTTTTTGGTTTACGATTTTCTATTTCATTGGCTTAATAATCGAACCAGACTATTCAATTACTATTTCATACTTTAATACTTATAATAAAACGTTTATATTATTATTATTATTACTTTAAATGTATAAAATACAAAGATTATATATTTTTAATTTTATTATTTCTCGGAAGCATAGCTAACGACACACGAAAGTATAAATAACACAAAATGGGTGTCACCTATTAGTGCTGTGAGCAAAGACCAATATTGGTCATCTTAATACAAAATTAAGTAATGAAATCCAACGAAAAAACTTTAATTATATATATTTCAGTTTATTGTATTTAATTTTATATTATTATTACTGAGAAAACTCTGAACCCACGAATCCTGAAATAAACCCCGAAAAAGCTGTCCTTGGAAATAAGTCTAAAGTTGGCTAGTTTTCTGTTACATATAAATGGCAATATATCAAGCAAACCATAATCTTGAAGAACTTCCCTTTTAACCGGAACGGTGGTGCCGCTCAAGCAGATACTATAAATAGCCTACCAAAGCTAAAGCCTACAGAAAAGTTGTAAGGCTAAAAGATCCCATCAGACTTCGTAACTATATAATAATAATCATAAATACAATGGTACAACAAAATAATCCCATGGAGGGTTGATGTCAGGCAGGCGGACGATCGTACAAATTAAGACAAATCATATACCACAACATGACAGACATGTTGTACCGACCCTACTTATGTGGGATAAGGGTAAGAAGAAGAAGAAGACAAGTTGCACCTTATTTTATGTCTAACGACAAATAATGCAAACATTTGCACGGGACTCAAACCCGGAATAGAAACGTGTTATCCGTTATCGAATAGTATATTTGAAAACGAACAAAGCCCTTATATATGCAAATGCGCATCTGACTCGGCTGACCCAGTTCGGCGCTCGAAGAGATAACAGAACTTTGATAAAGCGATAACAACCTTACCTACGATGACATTGGGCTCCGATCGACCTTGGAGCCTATCATAGTGTGATTTTTGATAATTTTTATAACGAAAGCAAATATAACAGAATTAATGATAGAACTAATTCTATAATGAATGCAAATTCAGTATTTTTTAACTAAGATTTTTCTAAGACATTCTAAATTTTGCGAGAAGATCAATATCAATAATGTTCTATGTAGGCGAAATTAAATTTCTAAAGACCAAAGAATTTATATACCAAATTAATGCCAGAACCTTTTTCAAATGTATGTGAATGTTATTTATAATGCACCGATATATTATGTCATTTTCAGATAACGGATATTGGATATCGCCATTTGTTGCAGTGATTTTTAAGAAAAATACATATAATTAAATAGTACTAGATGTTTTCGCGGTGACTCTGCGAGTATAACTTTTTTTTTTATTGCCCGGATAAGTGACGGAACTTTTCCTGGTAGCACGGTACAGTATATAAATAACGGCGACCACCAACTAATTAGTAAGCCATCGGCAATCGCCGTTGTCATATCACAAAAATTTGGATTTAGTTATATAGTTCAATAAATGTAAAACATCTACCATTTTATCTTTTATCAATACAACTTTAAACATCGCCGTAGAAATTTATATGAAACAGGTTTCATTTTAAAATATATTTAATTAAATGCAAGGAGAAATGAAATATTATCTGAAAAAACAGTAACATAATTTTAGTTAGCCCTACATATTTGTGTTCTGCTTACCCTTCGAGATCACATTGTAGTGAACAAGAAAATACACATCATGGAAAACAAATGCACTGTTTTAACGAAGACAACACTCCGTTTTATTTGCTAAATGATAAAATGCTTTTCCTAAAATCAACGTTATCTGAAAACTAAATATTAGAACGAAGTTATTTCCAACGGCCTAACAACCGTTCAAAATAAACGTGAATTCTCTTTCACAGGTATATCCGTAAAGTAATTTTATTCGACTGTTATTCGTTTAATGTGTTTATTCACTGTAATTGGGAGTAGGTCATATTTGAGGTAAGATAAAATGATAAATAAAGTTATAAAATACACGTTGTGTAAAACGCTGTATGGAATTTTTGTATTAATAATTCATTATATATTTTAGTTTTCGTTTCGTTTTGCCTAACTCACATGCCATAACCATTGTACTAGCACACTATGATAATTGTGTTTTTTAAATAGATTAGTAACATAAAATCGACTACCAATTATAATATTTAGTTTTGTTATTGCTATCTTATATAGATTTCAATTCACATAAAAATAACCTAAGTTTTATAACAGCTATGGTTTTTAAAGAAAAAAAATGTCCTGAAAAAATTTGCGTACAAATTATATAAAAATATTTATTTCTATTTTAGTACAAATTTTTCGACAGAGATTCGATCATTCATTTTTTGTATAAATACCGTTAGAATACTTCGAAACACACTTCACAGTAATTGTCCATCGGTTCACGGTAACGTTACGATGTTATATTAGAGAACAAAAATGGATACGCGTATCGAGCGTTTTGACAAGTTCCGCATTTTCGCGCCAATTTTCCGGTACGCGGGAACGGTTGTCGTGTATACACACGGTCGGTGGCGCGCCCGTGCGCTCTCTCCGTGGACTGTGTCGATTCGAGCTGCGCCCCATACTTTACGATTTAGAAGCGTGACGCAAAAATGGAAAAAAAAATTGTAGCGTTGATCTTGACAGGATATATTACCCACCCTGGCTTATGCAAAGCGTTGAAATATTGGACAAATATTTTACCGGTACATATATATTTTTTCTTCAAACTTCGCTTACGAAGTAGAAAATTATTTGAATGACGCAATATAAATTATACAGTTATTTAAAATTATTTATTAATAACTGAAATGCTATTTATACATTTTCTAAATTCACTTACAACATTATTAGTGTAAGTATATTTTTAATAATGTTGCTTTTTCTTTTATTAAATATTATTACATACGGACATAACCTTAAATTAGGACAGATCCAAACTGGGAACTTTATTTTTATGACCTCATTTAGCTCTCTCTAAAGTAGTATACAGCGTAGTAAATTACCCTATCGCCTGGATTTTCTGTATATCTTTAAGAATCTATTTCCTACGAGACTAAACTAAACTTGGCCTTAATAATATTCCATGAACTTTATAAACATTCAACATTTTATGTACCAATGGACTATTTAAACGAGCATAAATTGTACATCGTACGTACATACATAGCTACGGATATATTTTATAGACATTCACATGAGAAAATGTAATATGTCTGGTCTGGCATTATAGTAAATAAGTAATAGGTATCTGCTTATTTGTTTTATAGGCTTGCGAAGATGAAGATAATTTACTTTTCAGTTTGAATATGGTATCCAGTAGAGAACATACTATCTTATAACCATTTACGCGAATAATTTAATAATAATTAGAAATATTCGCTTAATGGATAAAAAGTGTGTGTGTGTGTGTACTTATGTACACGCGTTAGAAGTAATGCTTCTTTGGCGTAAAAAGATAAAAATATTTTCAAAAATGTTATCTTTCGCTTTATTCTACTATTATAGAAAAAACGACACTAACAATAGAAAAAAGGTATTTAATACATTGAAAGTTTTAATACAAAGAAATACAAACAACAAATACAAAGAAACAAAATGTTGACTATAGCTAACTTCAGGGTGTCGGTTTTTCGTGACGGTATGCGCGCGCATTGTAAAAATTTACTCTCATCATTTTTCCCTAACGCGCCAAAAGGATAACTTCAAAAAGCTTAATACTATTAAGAAAATATTCCGTTTTACTTTTCTGTGAGAATACAACCTGTTTTCAGATTTATTTCCACACTAGCTGTGCTCGCAACTTCGTACGCGGGGAGCCATGTGTAGAAAAACAGTAATTAATGAAGTCATCTGAAGTCCATCTACATGTCTACTTTTCTGTCGTACTTACACCGCATCCTCATTAAAATTACAATAACTTTTTATAGAGTGGACCGATTTTTATGAAACAAAGACTAAGTTATTCTCAAAGATACGTTTTATGATATTCTTGATGTGGTTTTATTGTGAACCCGGTATTTTAGCAGTGATGCGTGTTCATACAAACTGCCAGATAGACAGGCATTTAAAAAAATGATTGAAATGTATTTTATTACTTATTCCAAGACACGTTTTTTTTCTTGGGGAAATCCCTAACGGATATCCATCCCGCCGGATAGCAGAGGATGGATATGCCCGACTCGCACGGACTAAAACCCCGTCGTATTTACTTACACCTTTGCGCCGGGGGAGCAGGGACTGCCTAATCGGCACTACGTCTGCTCCTCCAACAGGTGTTATCCCCTCCTAAGGGGCCCCAACTGCGGTCTGAGGTTTCAAGATGGTAGACCCTTCAAGGGCGGAGTGGGCGTTAGGCCCCCTGATGAACTGTGGCAGTCGCATCAGCACAATATTATAAAAATATTCTAAGACACCTTCAACATATTTTTTCACAATTATAGAACAAGTACAAACACTTTAAATTTACATTCTTATTATATGTATAGACAATTTATGTTAATATATAAATATAATATAAAAATAATAGAATAGTGTATAAAGAAGTTGTAATTATGAAATATCAGCTCACTCCAGTTTTTATTTGTATAAATATATAGTCATATTCCGAAACAGTCCACGGGCACAATATAAATAGAATTGTGGGCGTGTTTGCGAGTAACAAATACATTTTCATTTTAAGATGACTGTGACTTCATAGATAAAATAATAGTAATAAAACTAGAGATACGCTTTGTTGGTTTTATATCTATATATAATCTATTTAATAATATATATATA
>MU159064.1:114822-304807 GCA_015888305.1 Antheraea pernyi | reverse complement strand
TATATATATATGTATATCTTTAACAGTTAAGAATACTGACTTGAAAGATTTGTAGAAAATATTTTCTCTGATTATATTGAAAAGGATAAATATGTAAATTCATTTAATTTAAGTTTATTTTAAATTTTAATAATATCTGTACTTTTTATGGTATCATGAATCTAATATTAAATCCGAAGTATCTTCTATATTTTCCGGTTTAGATTCAAGATTAATAAACCTTGAACGTCTTTTTACATAATACTTGTCATCCGTAGGCTAAAATGTCTAAAATCTTTCTAAAATGCAACATTGATTCCCATTTGGACATATAATATATAGAAATCGAATAACCTGCATTCCCAACAAAAAATATAATATAAAATTTGGATTCGATTTTGGCTTATTGTTAATTAAAATTAATAATAAAAATAACAGCATTATCTGAATTTTCCTAAATGTTTCTATCTATATTGAATGTAAAAAAACACCACATAGAAAGTCAACACATGTGTTTACGCCGCGAAAAGATGATCATAATAACACTAAAAGAATAACCTCACTTTTCTAAATCACTTGTGCCATAAGATTTATTAAAACGAACAAATTATTATTATTGAAGTTATACTTCTTTTGGCACACCGTTACGAAAAACCGACACCCTGAAATTAGCTATAGTCAACATTTTGTTTCTTTGTACTTCTTTATAATAAAACTTTCAATGTATTAAATACCTTTTTTCTATTGTTAGCGTCGTTTTTTCTACAAACGTAGACATAAGGCGAAAGATAAAAAAATTTAAATGATTTTTTTTATTGTCTTGTTACGCCAAATACGAATATATAAGTAGAGGAAGAGAAAAAACGGTATGAGTAGATTGTGTGAAAAGGTGTCAATACTAAGATGACCTCTGACAGTGAAGAGTAGTAGAGGAAAACATGTTGAGCTGACCCTACTTATATGTTATAAGGGTAACATGATGTTGATGATTCACCAGACTAGGCCCCCCTCGGCAGCAGCTCAAGCTTAGGTCCGTTCCCTCGGCGTGGAGCCCTTGAGTACGCTGCTCGCGCGATACAGTGACACAAAATCTTACATCACTGCGACAACATTACACATATCACCTCCACACACGTGCACGCATACACGCATACACAGGCAAGTGGAAAGGTGTTTTTTTTTTTTTCCCTTATCAAACTGAAATAGTTTAGAATATTATCCGATACGAAATATATATAAGAGTTGTTGAGGTATGTATGCTTGGTACACATATATGTTTCAACAACTCATATATGTATGAATAGTTAGCTTAGCTTAGGTTAGCTCAGATAGGTCGCGAATTGCATGTATCAGGCAACAGCCAAAGCCGAGGTGTGCCGCGCACCCTTGAGCTAGTTGTCAAAAAAAATAGGCTGAGTGCCTTAAGCGCTCGCCTTAGTAGTCCGGTGAAGCTGTTAAGACCTTCTTGGTCAATAGCGTAGTCAGTTCGAAAAAAAAAAAATGATGTTGATGATGGGCGTAGTGTAAATGAAAGATTTGCTTTTGTTTTCTACTAGCCGTGACCGCGACTAAGTACGCGTGGTATCTAATGTAAAAAACAGTGAGTAACGTCTGAATATTAAGTTCATTTACTTATCAAGTTTTCACACATACTTAAGTCGCATCATCATTAAAATTACAATAACTTTTGATAGAGAGAACCGATTGTAACAAAACAAGACTTTGTGCCTCGAGGATATGCTTATTTTCCTGGTGAGGTTTTATCGTGAACGCAGTAGTTTACCAGTGCTGCGTGTTCATGCAAACCTTGAGCTAGTTGTCGAAATAAAATCGGCTGAGTGCCTTAAGCGCTCGCCTTAGTAGTCCGGTGAAGCTGTTAAGACCTTGATTGGTAAAAGCGTAGTCTGTTCGAAAAAAAAAACAAACAGACAGACATTTAAAAAAATGATTGACATGTATTTTATTATTCATTCCCAGACACCTGCAAAGATTTTTTTTACAAAAATCTAAAAGTACGGATACTTTAGATTTAGATTCTTTTTATATGTATAGAAAACATTAGTACACCGGTTTACAGTCGGCGTGAGAAGTTAGTATTGTATGTTTTTGTCGATTGTATTGTATTGCAGTGTATGATATTGTATTGTATGGCAACAAATTCATATTGAGGGCTGTCAGAGTAAAATTATTGTTGTCTTTAAACCTTTTACACCTCAGTGCTCTGGTTTTCTTCAACGGATTCGTCGAAATAAACACGTCCAAGTCTTTGTTTGATCTCCGTATTTAGATTGAGTGGTTACAGACAATAAATTATAAGGGTTCAGTAAATATATCTGTATATATATTTAACATATATACAAAAATTTCTCAGAACAATGAAAGACGTTGTAGGGGTGTAACTCGGCATATATATAGTATACCAAACAGGCCGATTTATTTTAAGAAACATGAATGGTATGGTTGATACCTTATTAAGTTGTAAGAATTAGATGCTTCTGATATTGGTAGACTATTGACTTTGTCCAATTTTACAGCTTACAAAGTACCTCTGTAGTTGCGTTATTGGCTATATCGAACGATCAATGCAGGTTCAAACCATTCAATGATCCCGAACTTTAGATTAAAGGAAACAGCATATTGAAACCGTAGCATGGTGATAGGTTTTTTCTGAGCCCATCTGATTTACTACCATCCTCAAATTGCAATCTAGCGCGTAGCTATCTTAGAGTTTATGGACATTTATTTTTATTTTAGGTTGAGATTTGAGCCAATTTTTACCTGTAAGGTAATTGAATATATGTGGCCTCTTTAGTATAATGTACAGAAGTTAGAAGTTCCTAGAGGTGACATCCCTTTGAGGACGGATTACAAATAATATAAATATAAACAAGTGTTCGTAGTAGGTATTGTGAAGATTATTAGTATTTAACAAGAAATGGTGAGAATGGAACGAGTTCATTTAGTTTTGTTTTAAGAAATGAAAGAAGTAAAGAGGCACCCAACCGTCCTGATGTGTCGAGCTGTCTATAACAAAGTACTAATAATACTGTAGGCGTAACATAGGTTACTTAATCATAGGTTGCTTACTAAATCCGAAGACTAAGATGGAACGGAATAAGTTGCTAATGAAACTCTTCAGATCGTAACATAACATTGCAAAAACTACTTTTTATAGCGCAGTTGAATTTTGCACAAATTGTATCACTCCTACACCTAATTGTTGATGGCTTAGTGATTAGTCCGGAGACCGGGCCGATCGATGTAGGTTCGGATTCTTAATATACCCGAGACTTCGATGAAGAAAGATATCAAGATGTAACCAGAACGTGATGGTAGGGACTTTTCAAAGCTTGCGTGGCTAGTCGTCAATCTCAAGTCGAATATCTTTCTCCAAGCATACATAGGAGTATTCTAACAGCTCCATTTGAAAACCAGTCCCTTGTAGGTCTCGCGTATTTACCATTTTAGACTACATTGTCATTTATGCTGAGATCATCAGCTTAGTTTTATTTTCTGATTTCCAGATTTAGTCAAATCGAGTTCAGTATCAGAGTGTAAATTATTTCAGACTAGTTAATAGAATATAAATAATACTAGCCCGATTTTCTCATATAATCGTTTCACTATAGGCGCCAGCACGGAAGACATCACAATTTTTTTATTTATATGTACCATTATACGTATTTGGTAAAAAACAGTTAATAAGATTGAAACTTAAAACGTTAATGAACTATGGTTGAATTGCGACTAGCAGAAAGTCAGCAGTATCTTTAAAATATTCTTTGCGTAAACTAATAAATTATATCAATACGATCAGTGACGTATTAATACGATTCAAGGACTTCAAGCGTTAAAATTAAAAATAGATACTACAACATTGTGAGAAATATAATGCATATAAAACATTAACGCCCTTCCGCTTCCTTCATCAATTTATCTAAGCCAGAAAGCTCCGCATATCAGTTCACATCGTAAACATAATCTATATAGACATAACGATCCCGTCACACGTCTCGTGTAGCGACTAGCGACAAATGTCTCTTATTTGAACGTATAATTATAATACTGCTCAGTAAATGAACGGGTAAGTGGACGATAAAACCTTCGAGATAAGTAACATTTGACAGACAGGTGTAATTAGCTGATCTGCCGGCTCCTAGCAAATGGGAGCGTGATGATAACGGCCGGTCGGTTCTATGTAAACAACGATGCCCTTCGTGATTACAGCTGATGGTAAGTGGTTAAGTGATATTGCGAAATGTTAGATACCGGTGAAATGTCTTACGGTTACATTGATTCGGTTTGAATATGCTTGGTTTGTTGAAATACGTTGCGTATACTAAGTATGTATGTGGACTTTCATTTTCAATTTAACCAAATATTAAGTTTTTCATTTATTAGATATGCTTAAGTCACTGTTGTTTACTAATTATAAGAAATTGGGAAATAAGGGGTGTATTGGGCATATTGTATATGGGTCGAATAACATCTATGACTTGAGACACCAAAGCCAACCTCACCTGCACGTGGTGCACCCTGCTGAATAACGAACGAGGCAATGGCGAAAGTGGGGTGGAAGGGTTTTACAGCCTGACTGGGTCGCAACCACCATGTATATGGCGAAAAAGCCCGTTATAGTGATTTGCTTCTGTGCGTCGCGTTTTGGGATCAGCCTGTGCATATCCAGCTTTTCGCGGGCCGGCATGACAACGGCGACCGGCCGTTGTACTGTGATTACCATCAGGCACAGGGCAGTCATTTTGCCGTGCTACTATAAAAAAAATTATGATAATTGCCAAAATAAATCTTCACTTACTGATTTGAAATTTAGCACAATAATTTCCTAATAGGAATAAATAAGCATCCATTTCAGCATTTGCCAAATAATATAACTACCAAAGTGTCTAAAAATAGGAGATGAGATTTGTCATATCAAATCAAATCAAAATACTTTATTCAGTTTAGGCCCGAATAAGGCGCTTATGAATGTCAAAACTACCACCGGTTCGGAATACAACCCAGTCATCGAGAAGAACCGGCAAGAAACTAGATCGGGTACATCTTTTTAACATATATATATTTCGATACACTATACGTTACAATACCACTTTTAGTGGATGCACAGAGAGGAGTCAATTCCAGACATCACCATCGTTCATATATTGATCCACTCTATAATAGCCTTTCGACACTAAAACCTGCTTGACATGGCGCTTAAATTTATAGTCCGGCAAATCGGTAATATGTTTTGGGACTTTATTTTAAAACCTAACACTATTACTGATTTTGTTAAGTCTGAAAAATGGGACGACCAGTTTTTAGAGTTTCTAGTATTTAGATCATGCCGGTCCTTTACAAAATGCAGATTTTCAAAGTTTTTACGCACATACATTAAATTATCAAAAATATATTGATACTTAGATATTACATAGATACTTTTATTCAGATTTTTAAGCAGGTACTGATTTCCTGTATGAACACACAGTTGAAGACAAATAACAGACTATATAGAGTAGATTTTATACCGAAAAATAGTCCGAGGTATAAAAAATAATTTTAATTGCACTATGACAAGCAAAGCCACAACTAAAAGATAGTTTCAAATAATATAAAAAGACTGTCTGTTTGATAAACATAACATGGGATAAAATAAGCAAAATAACTTCGGGATTCGGCACGGAATAACTTAGATTATACAACGTCGGATACAATAAATATAATTGAATCATAACCAAATCGAATATTTACATTGTAACGTATATAGTATATGTAAATGTAGGTAATGAATATTAATAATTTTGCTAACATTATCATCAGAACACTTAAAAAACTATAGTTCTAATTAAAATCAAAGGATCTTATGATTTCTCCAAGCTAATTTTTTAAAGTGGTAGAGCCACGCTGTAGCTATTACTAGTTTCAGCATGAATGGGTCGGCTCGCCCGGGGTAGTACCACCCGAAACACAGAAACACCGACGTGAAGTAACAGTTCTTGCATTGTTGCGTTTCGTTCGGTCAGTGAGAGCGCCGTTGGCCCACCTGCTTTCCCCCTTTCCCTTCCCCCCTTTCCCTTCCCCTATCTCCTTTCCCTACCCCTCCCCCATACACAGGCTGGCAACGCACTTGCGACTCTCCTTGTGTTGCTAGTGTTTATGGACAGTGGTGATCACTTAATATCAGGTGCCGCCAATTACATTTAAAAAAATCTTCGAAGCCGCTAATCCTATTTTGACGAAACTTTCTGTTATCTAGGAATTTACGGAGTGTTATTTGGGCTACATACAATTTGCTTTTCTATTCGGGCTAAGGAGTAGTTATAAAGTTGGAAGAAAGTTACCTAAAATCAGATAAAGGTAAGCAGTAATGATAGAAAATGAAAATTACAAAGATTAAAGGCTCCATACATTTAAGGAAATATGAAACAAAAAACCATATCCCAGAAAAAGTAGCGGACACCAGCTAGTGTAAATATAAATTCTTATGATTGTACGATGAGATAACATGAGAAAACATGATAATTTGTTTTGAATAAAATTATTAAAAACTAACTTAATGAATTATGTAGTATGAAACATAATACTTTATTTTTTTGAGTTTGTTAATAAAACCATTAATATTTATTATGTAGGACCGCTATTAAAAAATATCTTAAAACTATTCATAATATGTGACTTCCATAAACATATTCCGACTAAGAATAACACATTAGTGTCAATTTGCGAATAGAGCCACCAGGGAATTCCGTTATACTTCCGTATTAGTCATTTTTTTATTATATTTTTACCATCACACTACATACTAGATATTATTCGTCATAGTGTTTTGATTATTATGTAAAATTTGTAAAGATTTACTTCTCACCATACCCAGAACCAACAGAGCTCGCGCTGCTGAGGGTCTGAAGGATGTGGTTGGCAACATACTGGCACCCGAGGTATCCCACCTCAGTCCTTGTACACATGGAACATATCACAGCTATTTTTTATAGGAACTTAAAAATAATTTAACTTAATTGTCATTTTGTATACTTTGTTCCCTTTTTTAGATGGTATAAAAAGTAATTAATCATATGAAAACTATAAATTTAATATCTGTTTCGTGGGAACACGTGGTACTTATAGCTATTTAAAATTTATGTTGATACGGTTTATAAAATATTGTTAAAATATAGCAAATTGTTATTGATCACTTACGAAATAACAGTGACAAAAATAATCATTTATATATATATATATATTTAAATAGTTATAATTCTATTCCTTGTCCGTAAATGTTTCCTTTTAAATTATTAAACAAATTATAAGCGCTTTGGTTTAGATTACATTATTTTGACATCCAGGAGCTTTTGACATCCAAATATTTATTGAAATGTTCTAAACAGAAAATACAATCGAAGATCCATTTTAAAATAGGATACATTACAAATTTTATTTACCTTACAATATATCACAATCCCTCTTCACTTACAAACATCAACGTCAATGGATCAAAATATTTGCTACAAATAAATCGGATGTAAAAATAAACACGTATCAATCAGTATCAATCAATCGCGTATTCCGCAAAATGTTATATAGCAATTTAAATATTCCTTTTAAAAATGTTATACGCACAAACATTCATATTTAAAAATAAAACATTTATTAGTAAGTATACAGAGAGTTACAGAGGGCTTTAACATATAATAAAACTGTAGATTCTGTAGGTGGTAGAGCCACGCTGAAGCTATTATTGGTTTCATTATGAATGGGTCGGCTCGTCCGGGGTAGTACCACCCTCTCACAGAAAACCGACGTGAAGCAACAGTGCTTGTATTGTTGCGTTTCATTCGGTCAGTGAGAGCGCCGGATACCCAATTCCTCTCCCCCTTCCCACTTCGACTCTTGTGATGTTGCAAGTGTCTATGGACGGTGGTGATCACTTAACATCATGTGAGACACCTGTTCATTTGCCTCCTATTTTAAAAAAAAAAGATAAAAGATTTTATGACTATGTGTTTTGAAAATAATAAATCCAAAATGTATTTCAAATTTACGTAGGATTTTCAACTATACTAATACCGATTTTAAAATCTATTTTGGTGACATATTCCAATAATATCAAACTTTGCGTTATTCTAGAAAACGATAGAGTATAAGAAAACGTTGTTAGTTTGTACGTTTACAACCTCAAGTTAAAAAAATTGGTGTAAATTCATGTAAATCAAATTGGAAATACAAATTGCCTTCTTTAACCATGATCTCATTTGAATTTTGTAATCTTTTTTCACGAAGGAATGTTGTAAATATTATACCGAAACATTAAATTATGCAATCATTTTAGCGAAGTGATAAAAATGTTTGCATACTGCATACCACGGGGCGCGTGGTCACGTCACGATGCTGTAGAGTTGGGCGACTTCAATTTTCATAACGAGGCGAACATTGACGTCATTCGAGTAAATTCAATCAGGTAGAAAGTCGATTTAAAATTCAGCCTAACAATTTAGTGGCTTATTATTAAGTGATATTTATTACAATTGTTTATTAAATATAATATTAAATTGTCTCTGTTTTAAGATTGAATTTACTTTAATTATAAAGTACACACTAGCGTTTAGAAAATAGTACGTGTACCAGTGTATACACGCGGAGGAAGTGATACTTCTTTGGCTTATATAAATTCAATTCTATGTATATTAGAATGCTCATAAACTATATACTAGACGAAATCCCGTAGCATAAAAACCTAACTATACATTTACTTATTTCAGTATACTACTAGACCCAGACAGGCACTTATACCAGGTGACTGTTTAGACAGTAGCAATATTTCTCGAGTACAATCAGCTGTCGATTCTCGTTCTAAATCGATTAAAAAATAGGTGCTTAATAGTTGACCTAATTATCTACAAAAATACAAAAATTATACACAATCCTCTAAGCGTTTATGTTAAAGCCGTCGGGTGATTTCACTTTCATTTGAAAGGAAAAGTGGGAACGTTAGGAATAAAACAAAAGGGTTTATTGCCCGTTTTACCATCGAAAGTTATTAACTCCGGGTCGCCCATTGTAGGTTTTGGCACCGGTGATTGCACTTAGGTTTATTATTTTATTTACACGTTAGTGTTTATACTTTTGAAAGTCTTAGAACAAACTTTAACTTAGGTTTTCTCGGTTGTTTATTAGTATTTGTTTTAATATTATTACTTTACATATTAAATGTGACCATGAATTGTCATATCCTAGAATACTGCGAGTGTTTAAACAGTCACCTGGTATATACTTATAGATACGTTCAAATACATACATATCTTAAGTTTAACGTGCAACAACAAATTTTGCCATAAGAATGCCAAACGCGCCATAAGAAGTTTCAGTGCAATAAATGTTTCGATCGAATCGATTTTCTTTTTAAATCGCCCTTCACTATTCTATGATAACCGGTACACTTAATAGCGAAAAATATGCGCTTCTGCAGATAATGTTTACCTTATATTGTTTGTAATATACTAAACCACTTTATTAGAATAATAAGGTCGATTTAAGCGGATGTTTTAATATTTTTTGAGAACATTTTTTTATTAATAATTATTCGATGTACTGCGATTCACCAGATTTCATTTATTATAAATGACAAGGCACTTCCTAAAAACTAAAAATCCATTAATAAAGGATAGGCTATCTTAAAACAAAGTAGTAATACCCGGAATATTTTTAGACGATGAAAGTAACAAAAATCTAGAAGAAATAGTATGAAATTACTAATTTAGAATTTGGTCTCATTTTTTTTATGAATCCAGGTAATTAATTTATCCAAGTGAAGTGTACATATGGACTACGAGTAAATTATTTTTACAACTATAGTATTAAGATATAAACGACTAATTTCCCTTGCCATAAACAATAATTTTGCGTGGATCTGTGGAATATAATTCAAAATTAAAATTTTGTATTAGATTTTTGCCGGTATTTTTTTATTTTATTCATAATCTCGTGTTACTTGACTCTATATTGTGTAAAATTGGTGCTGTTTTATATAATATAGTTTATTGTGCATAAGTGCACTGAATGGAAAATAATACCACGGAGCATGAATTCTGATGAGATACCACAAAAATTCCTTGGAAAGTTGTAACAAGGGAGCCACCATCTTGTTGGAACATTAACATTGACATTGGAATCGCACGACACTAACTTGTAATAGTATTAACTACTCGACAATGGTAGCAATATTCTAAAAGATTGATTGCCTAAAGTTAAAAAAAACGGTCTATACATGTCGAACTGTACTGCAATAATGTTCTTATTTTATTAAAAAAATCAGTATATTATTTTGGGTAATTATATTATTTACCTCAAGTATTAAATCCCGATTGGCATAACACAACATAGCAAACTGAAATGTATATATCGTCGGATTTAACCGTAGGAATAGTCGTTGTAAATTGTAGAATTATATTCCACTCAATTGATCTTGCTTATCTGATACGCTGATAAAAGACCAGTCGAAGTAAACTTGTATGACTAGGCTTAGAAAGTTCTTTAGTCCTCATAATGGTACATTTTAATGATAATTATGATAGAGAATATAAACCAAATGTTTCGGAACGAAACGTCAACCCCTCTGAAGTTGCACCAGGACGAACTTCACACTCGTAGAACTACATTCGATTCGCGCGCATTCATTATATTGTTACACGCATTAAAATTGTAATTAAACGCAAAATTCCTTTTATTACCGGCTACGAAAAAAAGTAGCGTGCCACGCAACCGCCGCTACACCAAACAAATATCATATCACGGCGGTTCTCGGGGCATTTCACGTGACGCGGACAATTTAAAAAATATAGATTAATTACTTACTACTTACTAATAACTTCTAGAAGATACATAGACTTATTATGACTTTTAGTTGTAAAATCAAAGGTTAGTAAAAGTTTTTTGAAATTTGTTTTTTAAACATAGATAATACAGAAAATTTTGTAGTTTGTAAGTATATAAAATTTACAATAGAAAATTTATTTATTTAATACTTGTACTAAAGAAACGAATGCTAAACGTATTTCTTACTGTAAAATATATATAAGTAAAATGGTGGTTTTATTAAAGTTTTAATAAACTATGATTTTAAAGGCAGTACGCGCTCAATGATATATGAAATGGAGCAAGCGTATACGCTAGAGAAATTAAAGGAACTGTGATATTGTTTACAATGAAATATTATAAGCAAAATATACGAGTATGTTTGCTTTCAATTTTTCTATGTTTATTTCTCTGTACGTAAAATATATTGTTAACATAAGAACTAACGTACCTAGACGAGGTGGCAGATACGAGCTAGTTATGAACTAAAATCGTTTTTCTTTTTAAGCAGTGTTGTTCCTTTAGTTAAAACTCACTATTAGAACATATGAGCAGTCATACAAAATTACAATGAAATTTAAAGTAATTATGTCTACAATCGCAGCGGTATTTCACAAGTATGTTTTTTTTTCATGTTTATCAATGGACCTAAGTAAGCGACAATCGATCTGGTGTTGATAATATTTAGAAGATTTTGGTATATAATGAATAATACTCTTAGCTCTATTTATATTTATAGTTATTTTGAGAGATATTCGAATTCTGATTTAAACATTTATTTCGGGTTTAGTGATAGAATTAATTTTAAGTTTGAACCCTATTTGAAAATTAAAAAGAATACTAAATGGTGTGTAAACAACAGCATAATATTTTTATTAGTTATAACAACAATATACCAAGGCCTTCTTAACTAATAAACCTCTCAGATAGGAAAATTATGTGTTCTAAAAATATAAAATAAAACCTTCTAAAAATATCAGTAATTGGGTTGTTGTAAACGAATTACCAAACCTCAATTTTTTCACTGTCGATTTCGTGCAAAATGCCCCAGATAATAACGCAGAGTTTTACCTGGAATTTAATATATATGCCGTATAAGTGGGAGCGAGAGGTATACCAGTAAAATCTCTCTATAGCCTGCTGAAAGAACTCGGTCTTTCCAGCACTGCAGCGAGTTCTATACTAGAACGAACCTCTAAAGCCACATTAGCAGGTTCATACCATATTTGTATAGGCAGGGAGAGAAACACGAGTAGTTAAGGTTGTTAATGTACATTGGAAAGAGGCCCCTTAAACTTACACCCGTGTCACAAGTCTCAGGAACTACTCGGAGTTTCTCACGCTGCCACGCGATGGACCCGGCACCCGCACGGTGGATCCATAGTATGCTAAGAAGTACATCTCATCTTTTAATCAAAGGCATTGTGCTTAAAAGACCTACGGAGATTAAACCTGATAGCCGTAGAACTAGAAGAAGTCAGATGGCTTATGGCGTTCATAATTAGCTAAAAATAATTAGTGTGAGCGATTGAAAAGTCAAAGTCGTAAATAGATCGGTGTTAACAAATATATTAATTAAATCAGGCTAAGGCTCTGTACTTAAACTAAGATACTATTCCAAAAAACGAGGTAATTAGAGATCAGTTATTAGGTGGTAGAGCCACGCTGAAGCTATTACTGGTTTCAGTATGAATGGGTCGGCTCGCCCGGGATAGTATCACTCTCTCACAGAAAACCGACGTGAAGTAACAATGCTTGCATTGCTGCGTTTCGTTCTGTCAGTGAGAGCACCGGAGGTCCACTTCTCTTCCCCTTCCTCCTCTCCCCTTTCGCTTCCTTTCTTCCTCCTCCAACACAGGCTGGCAACGCACTTGCGACTCCCCTGGTATTGCAAGTGTCTATTGACGGTTGTGATCACTGAACATCAGGTGACCCACATGTCCGTTTACCTCCTATGAGATAAAAAAGTTATTGATGTTATTTTCCTTTCAAAAAAAATAACAAATAGATTCATATATCAACAGCCCATAATTACCGTATATTTATATAGAATATCATATAGTAATGCAGACCATCGAACCTTCGCGGCTCGATTAAGATTTGAGACCCACGCTGTCAACAAATACTCCCATCCGAATGTCACCTCACATTATTCAGACCGCAGCGATTTCCTTTTAAGAAACACAAATGTAATTCACAGCAATGACGTTGACCTCAGTTACGTTCGTTACTTCGGATTTACAGATTAGGAAGAAGGTTCAACCTAAAATGTAACCGATCTCATTGGAGTTTAGAAAAATATCACTTTTAAATAATTTTAAAACATATTTCATTGTTCTAAATTTAAAATATTGTATTTTGAAATCGTTTTACATACGACTTCGGTGAACTCGAAGCCAGATTACCTATAAATTGAACAGCGAAATGTCAGCGCAGTAGTCATAAATCATTCCCGGGTAACGTAATTTAACCGTTTACACGATATTGACGAAGATATAGAGACTATCTAGATGTGATATGTTATTTAAATGTATATGAGAATTTGGGTGTTTTCAATTATTCATTAATTGATCTATACTTATTCGCGTAAAAACTTATTATAATCTTGACACCTATAGTTACCGCTATCATGCAGGCCTACAAGGTAATATTATAACCTGTATGATGATCGTGGTACATTTTACTACAGAACCGAACTATCCTTGTATGCTTGTTTAGTAGACATATCATCTATATATTAATACGTGAAGCCTAAATTTTGTATCCCTTTTTAACGGAATTGGGCGAACGGATGAACGTGAAATTTGGCATAGTTAAAGTTTATATGGAGAAGTGCAGAAAGCTATTTATTTTATATAAAATGCATTAGAAATACATCAAATTAATTAAAATATGCATTACTCACACTACTGCTTCAATTTTACACAACATATACACACATGTAAATAAAAAAGACATTTTGACATCTGTCAATAAAGGACTTCAAAAAAGGTTATGAAGGAGGTTGCTATACTCGACTGTATGTATTATTTTACTCTTACGTTCCAATTACCCTTTTTCATTCTACATTCTACAATGATATTATAACATAATACCCTTTGACAAAAGAACCCTAATAAAATTAAAACTTAAAAAAATCAATGAACTATGGTTGAATGTCGACCTCTGGGCGCCCACTAGTAGCGATTAAACGATGATTTATTATTATACTTGCATTTGCTCACGGCTACGCTCGCGTTATGAGTTATGACTCATCCCTCCCTGGAACAGCACTTTCCCCAATAAAGGACCTTTTCTGTACCCCTGACCACGTGTCAGCAAAATTTCATATTGACCAGCTGAGTAATTAAATCGTAAAAGCGTAACAAACAAACAAACTCATTTTCGCATTTATAAACTGTTATATGTCTGTATAATAATGCTTCAGAATTGCACATATTACAAAAGCATCCATCAAAGAAATCATTTGTAAGCATTCAAAATTTTAACTAGCATAACCATTATCTATGGTCGATATTGGATACAATGATGTGCATGAATCGATAATTCTATAACAATATTGTATACGTCAAACACACAATCAGTTCGATGGGCTCATTTTCAAGGTTTTGTTGTAAAACGACAGTTTATAACAGTTGTAGAAATAAGAACATTTTTGCAATTGGGTGTCGTGTTAACTTTGCTGTCAATTTGACGGGCATTATTCGATAAGCTTCATTTAGTCTTTTAATATTGTTTTAATAAGCAAAGTTACACAATATTGGAAGTAAATTAGTAACGTAGTACATACATAATTTATAGTAAGTGTAGAAAATACTAAATTCCCGCAATTCATTTCATGATACCTTATCAGAGCAATTACTTGAATACGTATTATAAACTATTACGGTTTTATTACAAACAAGTTAAATACGTATTGAATACTTGCTTTAAAAAGGTGTCGAATTAAATGCACCGCGGTCGCTGAATGTTCGCCATCTTGCTCTTTTGTCTCGCTTTGGTTACGTTAGGTTAGACTTGCGAAAAAGGATAACGCATACTTGCATCGGGCGAGCGCGGTGCATTTAATTGGAAACCTATTTAAAGCAAGTATTTTTTTTTGTAATAACACCGTTTATGTATAAATGTCGATTTTATTATCCATGGTACAAAAATATAAGTACTTTTGTAAGGTTTTTTCTAGATAATTTATGTTATTTTATTTTAACTAATTTACTTAGTTGGAAACTCACATATATATTCTGTTATCGATTAATGTATATATTAATTACTAGCTAATTCTCCCCACTTAATTTACGTATAAATGTTTTGAGATTACACAAGATCGTAGCTTATCTGCGATAAAAATGGGAATGATCGTAGAATGTTGTTGTCTTGTTGTTCAACTCCTACAAAATGCAATTATTTGTTGCCTAGGACCTTCCTCGCATTCCAACTTACACATATCTAAAATCTACATTGAAATTGGTTCAGTAGTTTTAATTTATAGCAAATTATTGACTATCCGCGATAAAATAATAAAAATAATTGTTACATACCCTATTCCACGCCATATGATTTCTGTGCGAAATTTCAATGAAATCCATGCAGCCCTTTGAGCATGATTGATGGGCAAACATTTAAGCAAACGTACCAATATTACTAATTATTAGATTAGATATATAGATTATATAGAACAATGTTATAACACTGCTTGTACAAACTATAATTAATTGTATATTAACGACTTTTAAATAATGTATAATATTACGTCAAGTTAATCTGTATTTGACATTTTAGGGTGTACTCCGAGGTTGAAGTCATACCTAGTGAGATTTATAATCTCTCTTATAGTTATTGCGAGCGTCCCTATACGGTCCGGCGCAATGAACTTGAGGCCTTGGTCAAAAATAGATTAATGATTTTAACCAAATTTACACACTACGTAGATAAATTTGTTTAAAGATTATCTCCGCTACGTTTCTGTAAACAACGTCGCATTTTTCACCGGACAAAAATCGAAGGTTTCCCATACATAGACATACTTTGGTTGTTTTTAGTCGCAGTTCGTTTTACGTTCGTAGTATCTTTTTGAAACGAGCTCTCTTATGAATGAATGAATGAATACTTTATTGCATTTTTGGTTTGTACACTGGCGAGCTTAATGCCATGAGGCATTTCAGTGGTACAAATGTCAATCAAAAACCTTTGTAGGTAGTGCATACATAGAAACAAAGGAAAAATGGATGAATAAATATATATACATAGATATAATAATAATAATAATAAAATAAATACATTTATAACATAAATATATCTACATACAAATATATATAATAACAATTCCAAAGATTACTATATCGTGAATATCTTTATCAAGAAGAATAGAGGGAAACTACAGCACAACCGTAGATGCTGTTTATTGTCTTCATAATGTGAACTATGGGTATTAATTTTATAAAGTTCAACACCCTTTGACCGATAACCATGAAGGTTAGCAAACCTAAGTATTTATCATGGAGGTGCTAATTATATCCATTTTACTAAAACCCAATTATAAAGGGCGCTGCAACACATCAACTTTTGTGAAGACACTGCACTATATCCATTTTCTAAGGAAATTAATGTATATTACAAAAATAATAATTTCAAGAAGTAATATTAACAAAATGCGTACAAGGCCGCGAGTAAAGGTAGTGTAGATGTCAAATAAGTAGCTTACGACAAGAATTACATCGTAATTGCTGTATTTTTTTTATTGTAGCACGGCAAAATGACTGCACTATGCCTGATGGTAAGCACAGTACAATCCAAAAACAATGGTGATCACCGAGTGACACAATATCCATCGCCAGTCACTGCTGTCATGCCAGCCTGCTAAAAGCTGGATATGCACAGGCTGATCCCGAAACGCGCCCCGGAGAAGCGAATCACTATTACGGGCTTTTTCGCTATATACAAGGTTGTTGCGACCCAGTCAGGCTGTAAAACCCTACCACCCCGCTTTCGCCATTGCCTCGTTCGTTACTCAGCAGGGTGAGGTTCGCTTGGGTCTCAAGTCTTATAATGTTATTCGACATCCCTTACACCCCAAAATTATATAACATTTTTACTTGAAGTGTATCTACATTTCCTTTATATTTCAAAATATATCTGGTACATATTTATGAGTGCTATTGGCAACATTAAAAGATCACAATAAAGCTATGAATATTATAAACAGCTACTCAGAATATTCGTCTCCTTTTTTTCTTTAACATAATATTACGATAGGCTTGAAATACATTAATATTAATAATATGTATATCTAAAGCACATTTTTAAAGAGACAAAGCGAAAAACCATTAGAATATATAATAATATTAAAATTAGACCGTGTGTTACATAAATGTAATGATTTATTTATGTAATTATGTGAACAACATTCGATAGGAATGTTAAGTAACACCGTATGCGTACGTCTGTGATTCAGACGATTATATTCGGTCAATGCGCTAACGTTTGGCGCCGATGTAGCATCACCGGCATTCGGGTACATAGCCACGGAATATGGTACATTCTCATATACCTACAATACACAGTATACTAGCAAACGCACGTGATTTTTATACGCGTTAATTATAATAGAAAAAAATGGAGGCTTATGAACGGATTGCCGACAGAAGTGAAAACTCAATACAATACAAAAGTGTTTTGTTTTGAAATTATGAATGAATTATAGTTTGAATAATTTAAATTAAATTATTTAAATTAATAAAAAAAAAACTAATTTGTAAATTGACATTATTAACGTATTAGTCTGGTTTTCACATCCGAACTATACTTATATACAATTTATAATTAATATATGATGATGGGCTGCACAATCTCAATATTTGATGTGAACAAGCCTAGTATTACGCGTCGCTAGTCTGTTGCCAAGCCGCGCAAGTGCAATGTGATCGGTCACGCTTACTAGCATGTCATGACGCGAAATTATATCACGTAGATATTTATACACATAAATAATATTAAAATGCCTGTTTGTAATGTCAAAATAACAGTTTTTAATATATATATGAAATAATATATGGTAGTTATAATTAAAAAAAAACAAAATTCTTGTCTGTCTGTTTGTTCTGGGTAATTTCCGAAACGGTTACACAAATTTGATAGGATTTTACAGGGAGATAGTTAATGTTAAAAAGACTTATTTGGGCTCCTCTTTTTTATATTAAAGATAGAATTCCGCGCGAATATAATAACTTTTAAAAACACTGTCCAGTGCGCACGTTTACACCGAACCAAAAATATCTTGCTAAAATCGGCATGGCCGATGTCGCGGGTAACAGCTAGTATTAAGACTAAGAATTATGTATACAATAAATAATATATATTAGAGTAACAAAAGAAAAACTACAATCCGTAAACATCGAAGGTGAATTACCAAATAATTTGGAATTAATCTAGATTAGGTGTGCGATATGTCGAGCGGACATTTTTGACAAATTAATACTCCTGACCCAGTGGGCAATATCAATAATAACATTGATAATATCATTTCCATTTGTAAAACAACGTTCATTGATAATAATGACCGATTTAAATATTAATTACTCGGCACACCTAAGAAGATACGGATTGGGTAGCGATTGCTGCGAACAGCCGAGCTATATCTTATCAGTTTATGCAGTTGTCGCCCAGTGCAAATAATAAAGTGTAACGCGCTAAAGATATTGTAACATTTAGATATGACTTTTATAATCTACGAATGGTTGTTATTTCTTTTTTGATTCCATTCGAATAGCCACCGGAAATATTAACCGATAAGAAAAAATATGACGAAATTATTTCACTCAAGGCCATCATTTGTTTCTAAACTAAGCATAGCTTGTCTTTGATATTTAAACTGCTATAGACATCTCTAACATCGAAATAAAGAAGTGAAAATTAATCCTTAAAAAACAATCTTGGAACCGTGATATCTTGATTCAATAGTAGATCCTAAAACTATAATACTACAAGGTCCGGCATATTATTTCATTGTAAGTTACTATATATATCATACTATATATACTATATATATATATACTCATCTAAAAATATGTAAAAAAAAGTGTGTGTGTACTTATGTAGACGCGTTAGAAGTTATACTTCTTTGGCGTAACAAGATAAAAATCTTTTCATAAACTTTATCTTTCGCCTTACTCTACGTTTTTAGAAAAAACGACACTAACAATAGAAAAAGTTGACTATAACTAACTTCAGGGTGTCGGTTTTTCGTGACGGTATGCGCATCGTAAAAATTTACTGTCATCGTTTTTCCCTAACGCGCCAAAAGACGTATAACTTCAATAAATAAAGAAATAGTATATATTCGATGACTGTGTTTCTTACGCGGTAAAAGAGATACAATCGTGAACAAATATTAAAATGTCTTTCTTGCAGGCATCTCGCTCAAAATATTCAGTTTGTCCCGAAATAATTTTGTTTGATATTGAAACAGGATTTGTATTCTATGTGTACATAAAATATATTAACACTAGCCACTAGCACACACCAAAACCCCCGATTTTGAAAAATTCTTCATCGGTGCTCCGCTCCTATTGGTCTTAGCGTGATGATATATAGCTTATAACCTTCCTTGATAAATGAGCTATATAACACTGAAAGAATTTGTCAAATCGGACAAGTAGTTCCAGGTATTCCCTCCTACATCGTCACAAACTTTACCTCTTTATAATAATAGTATAGATAAAGCTTCCTATATTTATTATATAGCAACTTCTCTCATACAGATTTCCAAGCTGATTAAAAGCCATCTCAAAATATGGTTGGAAATTGAGACTATATATTAGATGCAATATTCATATCTAATTACCTAGTTCATATCCCGCCTATAACTTTACGACATTATACCGCTATAAATTGAGAGGGCTTGGTAAGAAAATGTATTCCAAATATGTGACCTAAAAATATCTCTATAGATTAAAAGAAATAATATAAAACAGTAAAGTTGAAGACATATATTCTAGTTTTCCAATAGTTAAATCGTCTTTTTAATTAGGAATTATCACTTTAACAGGTTTATTACCAATTAATTGTCATTATTGGTATGTTATATTTATTACAGTTAACGCAGTAAAAGTATTAAATGATGTTATCGCTGTGATTTTTAATAATAATTATCATAATTTGTACATGAATGAAGTGAAGGGTAAAGCATCATTAAATGCAATAAATATGAATTATAGCTTAACGATAAATTAAGTAATTTGGTGTTATCTGAGTCATAATTAAATGTCATTTTTGATGAACGAAGAATTTTGAACACTTACACAATCTGAACAGTGATATGAGAAAAAGATATATAAGAATAGACTTCAAAGAGCAAATATATTATTAGGCACCTTTAACGACGACCGAGCACCACATTAAAGGACCAGAGCAAAGGTTTCAGACTTAGCAAATCCAGTAATAGTTTCTTATGTAATGTTTTACAATAAAGTCCCAAAACATATTACCGATATGCCGCACTATAAATTTAAGCACCATGTCAAGCGGGTTTTAGTGTCGAAAGGCTATTATAGAGTGGATCACTACGTGAACTATGGTGACTTCTGGAATTGACTCCTCTCTGTGCATTCACTAAAAACGGTATTGTAACGTATAATGTATACGAAATATATATATATATATATAGGACCCGATCGAGTTTCTTGCCGGTTCTTCTCGATGACTGGGTTGTTTTCCGAACCGGTGGTAGTTTTGACGTTCATAAGCGCCCTGTTAGGGCCTAAACTGAATAAAGTATTTTTGATTCGATTTCATTTGGTTTGAAATGTTTAAAGTAGTTTAGCGATCCATACTTATTTCTTCTGCAAATATAAAAAAAGTTACATTGGTATTAAGCAAGACAATGGCGATTCCTATAAATAGTCTAGCGACGGAAATTGTCGGAACAACTCTATTACAAAGCCATTCGAACCGGAGATGTATCCTGGAAACATTTAAAAGCCAAGAAATTAGTTTCGACGGGATCTTTTCCTTGTTTATCACAATTTTCAATTATAGGTAACATATTTAATTCTTTAGGAAATAGTTGAACAGCTTTGGATATAATAACATGACCATCGGGATTCGCAAACCCAGATTCTTGATACGCGCAATACACATATTCCTTGAAGGCATCAGTTTCCAGGTAACTACCTTCTCTGATCAGTTCTAAGGTATTTAAAGGTACTCCGATTTTCTCAAAGCATTTTTGTAAAGCAGCTCTCATAATGGCGGTCACTTCTGGTGAAAATTTAACTGATTTCTAAAATAAATAAAAAAGATAGTTAAGAAACCATTTAAAAGAAATCCAACTATGAGATAATATCAGCTTCAATAATTTACATTAATCTACTGGGTGATAAGTTAGACGCCGGCAACATTTGTACAGGACACTCATTAGTCGTTTCTGGTTCTAAATCAATTTAAAAAATAGATGCCTAATATTTGACCTAATAATCACAAGAAACACAAGACTGATATACACTCATATATACACTCAACATCAGGTGATTTACGCAAAACGAACTCGTGTAATAAATGATTCACACCCTGTCGCGCAGTTCTGCCTGTGTCCCGCACCTCTGCCCGCGCCCCGCTTCCCATTATTCGACTGTGCGGCATTACCACGATAAGCTGTTACGTAATGATTAAACTTGAAAATTGCCCTTTAATGTTGTTCGTTGAACCTAGACGTGATTTTTTACGTTTAAAAGTATCGTTCCCATACTTTTAAAAGTTTTAGAACAAACTTTAACTAAAGTTCTCTTTGTTGTTTATAAATATTTGTTTTGATATTATTATTTTGTATGTTAAATATGACCATGAAGTGTTATATCGTAGAATACTTCGGGGGTTTAACCTTTCACATTGTGTATATGCAGAATACAATACGTAAAAACTACTGGCTAAAGTTCATTATTTTCTTCATTTTATTTTTTAGGCATCCAAGTTTCAAGAAACATTTTTCACGATATCTTCTTCTATACTAATATTATAAAGAGGTAAAGTTTGTGAGTTTGTGACGTTGTAGGGTGTAATCTTAGGAAGTACAAAACTGATATTGAAAGTTCTTGAAAATTCTACCAATCGAAAGTCACGTTATTTGTGAATGTTATAGGCTGTATATCATCACCCTAAGATCAATAGGAACGGAGCAATAATGAAGAATGTTTTAAAATCGGTTTTTTTTTAGAGCTTCCGATGCGTGTGAGGCCAAAATAATTATTCCACGCGTAAGAAGTTTTGGGCGGAAGTTATTAATTAATCATATTATTATTATTATATTATAAAGAGGTAAATTTTGTGAAGTTGTAGAGGGTAATAATATCTGGGGAGTCGGATAAAAAAGGGTCGAACAAAACGCCTTTTACGTACGCTGCCTTAACGATGAGAGATATATGATTGAGTTCTAGAAAAAAATTATATTACCGCCTACCGAAGTGGGCACGGGTTAGCTAGTTTAATATAAAGTTACTAGCTGACCTGGCGGACGGTGTCCTGCCTCGATAATAAAAAAATCAACCGAACCTAAAAGTCAACCGCAACGCCACCTACCGGGTGCAACTGTGAATCTAAACCATTCTCGGATCCACTAGAACACGCACACAAAGTTTTATTAGAATCGGTCCAGCCGTTTAGGAGGAGTTCAGTGACATACACACGCACAGAAGAAATATATATATAAAGATTAAGCTTTTAACAAACAACAATTATTCTAAGCACTACGCTGTAGGCGAGATGTTTTCTTGCTATAGCGAAATGGTGTGGTTTTTTTTTTCAAACTGACTACGCTATTGACCAAGCAAGGTCTTAACAGCTTCACCGGACTACTAAGGCGAGCGCTTAAGGCACTCAGCCGATTTTATTTTGACAACTAGCTCAAGGGTTGGATGTGCAGATTCTATGTACAGTAGATTAGGTGTCGTGACAGGTAAAAAGAGAGAGAGAGTGTGTATACAATATATACATACATATAATTTTCATTTCAATATCAAACCAACTCAAGAATTACTTTTTGATGTATTAACTTTTATTAACTTGACTATCCCAGATCATTCAGTGTTTAATTTATTATTATTTATTTTATAAATATTTTTATCGTTTAATTTACAATTGAACTCTATCAACTTGATATTTTATAATGTAAACTATACTGACTGTATAGTAAACGTCTAGAAAAAAGGGAAAGTAATTAGGTTCCAACTGGGGTCCATAGACTCCTCAAGTTATCTTTTTACGTTACCGCCAATATTTGTAGGTTAGTTTTTATCTTAATTGAACCCCGTAGATGACGCTACG
Source organism: Antheraea pernyi (assembly GCA_015888305.1). Taxonomy (NCBI): domain Eukaryota; kingdom Metazoa; phylum Arthropoda; class Insecta; order Lepidoptera; family Saturniidae; genus Antheraea; species Antheraea pernyi. The sequence goes on along the minus strand of MU159064.1, from coordinate 281,671 downwards.
AACGGGTTGTAGGCTTATTTTAAAAGATTTATCACATACCATCTGGGTAAATGTTTGAGTGAGCCCCTTGATAGTTTGGATTTACAATTGGAAATTGTAGGTGTGGCTGCAATCGGGTTTTAGGTTTAAAAAAAAAATTGAAACCGGTGATAACCATTTTGGTGCAGACGAAGTCGCACGGGTCAGCTAGTGAATTAATAAGATTTGGAGTAAAATATATGAAGCTAATACTTAATAGTAGTAAATGGATATTGAAGAGATAGATATCCAAGACAAAAATCATGTCCGTCTAACTGCAACTACCATACATCAGGTGTTGCACCCAGAATAGTACCTTGTTAGGCTTTTTGAGATTAACCGATGTATATCAAACGGAGTGATCTATATCCAAATGGGTTGCAATCACTATTCACTATACAGACAATGAAAAACTCGACAGACTGACAATTTTATAGAATGTTACATTTCGGGATCAGTCAATACTTCTCTGCTGTAACTTCCATATTCACACAAACGCCCACTCGTATACAATAGAAAGACAAATACGCATAGAGAGGGTATAACGCTTTTTCCTTACGTGACGATTTCTACAAGTAAACTCTTACCGCAAGCTTTATTACAGAACTTCGATCAGAAAATTTAAAAGTTATTGAAATCACTTACTTCAGTATATTGTTTAAAATTTAGTGGCAGTTACTTCGTATACATTCTAAATGCCATGTCATTTTGCACTTAAAGGTTGTAAATAATAACAACGTATGTAACCTTTTGGAATATTCCTATAGTAAAACACAGCATGATAACCGCGTTTCAAAAATTAAGCGGATCTGAACTGTTGAAACATTAAAACCATCAGGAAAAGTTTTAACAAGCCCGATCTCGTATACACATATTTAATACATTCTGTGATGTACGAAGCCATCCAAATTTTTGCGTACATTTTAATTCCGCTACAATATCGTCGAGGTTACTGCTAATCTACGTACCTTTAATATGTTTATCTTACTAAATATGTTAAACTAAAAATAATTGAAACAACAAATCGGAAGACTCGTATTTGTTATGTAATTTTCGAGTTACGTGTATTTACTCAAAGATATTTAATTTCCTGTACATCTATATCTGTTAAGGAAATGAATATTGAAGCCAGACTTAAAACTGTTATTCACTGTTTTCGTTTAACGCTACGATTAACTATGTTAAGGTTGTCATCTTCATATTCTCATCCCGTCTATTTAGGGTTGGCACCACGTGTTCTCTTCTTCTATTCTCCCCGCTGTCAAATGTTCCCCATTTCAGCATTCACACCTTTTATACACGTATCATTTTGCATTCAAACCATACATACATTTTCGGTCTTCCTTCACTCCTCAAGCCGTCCACCTTCATAATCAAAACTTTTCTAGACAAATAACTTTCATTTCTTCTTATCACATGCCCATACCATACTAACCTATTTGTCCTTAACTGTTGTGTCATGGGTGCCACTTTCAAATTTTTTTTTTATGTCATAGCTGGCAACTGAACAAGTCACCTGATGTTAAGTGATCACCACCATCCATATACACTAACAACACCAGGGGAGTCGAATGTGCGTTGCCAGCCTGTGTTTGGGAGATAGGGAGGGAGGGGAGGTTTGCTGCCGGCACTCTCACTGACCGAACGAAACGTAACAATGACAAGCACTGTACTTCACGTCGGGTTTTCTGTGAGAGGGTGGTACTACCCCGGGTGAGCCGACCCATTCATGCTGAAATCAGTAGTAGCTTCAGCGTGGCTCTACCACCTACAACTCATCCTTTACAACATACAATTACATACATTACTTTACAACATATCCTTTGAGATATGTAAGTTACTAGTAAATATTCAAAAATTATTATATTTCTAATGATCTACATAAACCATCGTAATTTTGTAATTATTGGATAGAAATAATCAGAAAATGTGAAGTTATTTAAATTTATATAAAGAAATTAAAAAATAGTCGGGTAATATCATCTGTAACAGGTAAATTTGCAAGAACAAACGAATCTTTACCAGTTTGAAGCAGTAAACCATTAATAAGTACGAATATGCCATGACTACGTGAACTTTATTCACATCTAAATATTGTATAGTTTATCGCTTCATGAAATTGTGAAGAGCGATTAAGTTCTTGCTTAACAAATATACTTTATACTAGTTGATACTCGTACTTCGTCTGTGTTGGTTTAATTACCTAGATAATATATTCTACGTATAGAGAAAAAACATAAGCGCCATACTTCTTGCTCTACTTCCCCACGGCATAAGACACACAGCTGAATGCGTAGTGCTTAAATAATCATAGTATTCTTAACTTTAATAATCTTACATTAAACTAGCGGGCCCGGCGGACGTTGTCCCGCCCTGCTAATAAAGAACATAGACAAATTATTAATAGGTATATAAGTAGATTAATTACATACCTAAACCGTCCAATACATATAAAGCATTAAGTTTTTTTTTTTATAGTAGCACGGCAAAATGAAATCACTATGCCTGATGGTAAGCGCAGTACAATCCAAAAACAATGGCGACCACCGAGTGACACACGATCCATCGCCGGTCGCCACTGCCATGCCGGCCTGTGAAAAGCTGGATAAGCACAGGCTGATCCCGAAACGCGACCCGCAAAAGCGAATCACTATGACGGGCTTTTTCGCCATGTGCATGGTGATTGCGACCCAGTCAGGCTGTAAAACCCTACCACCCTACCGTATTTGTTAATTTCTAGTGAATATGTACAAATGCTTTCGATGGTCACAAAAACAGCTATACCAAAACAGTGCGTGTATCAGTGTGTACACGCGGAGGAAGTGAAACTTTTTTTGGCTTATATTTATTGGATTATACTAGCGGGTCTGGCGGACGTTCTCCCACCCTGATAATAAAAAGACCATAACAAACTATATACCTAAACCTTCCCCATGAATCACTCTATCTACTGGTGGAAACCGCAATCCGTTCAGTAGTTTTTGAGTTTACAGACAGACAGACGTGGCAGAGGACCTTGTTTTATAATATGTAATGATAAATCTATCGTGATATATTTTTTAGACGTAAATACTAGTAAAATCTATCAAATAGTATTTAAATGATGTCCGCATAATGGGAGACATCTATCATTTTGTTAATAATATAATATTTGTTCACACATTGGTAACTTTCTGATCGTCGTGTTTATTTTAATACAAAAACGTAATGTTTACATTCGTACAATTTTGCATATTAAATGTTTGATGTTTGGCGAACGTTTAAGAATCTCAAATCAAATTATATGTCTTTATATTATACAGAGTTTAACGACCAGCTGTTATAACACACTTATCGTATTTAGCTAAACGCTAAGAGATTTTTGGTGAAATGTGGCTACTTAGAACATGAAGGCGTAATTTATGTAGGTCATGTGTGAAATACGTCAATGGTGGAAAAATTTAACGTAAACTACGCGTAACATCAGCGTTACAAACAATAGTAAGTATGATTTAATTCAATCGTCGGAAGCTTTTATGGTGACGCCCACGAAGACACGCGGGCCTGCATTTTCCAACTGTCCGAATTCGAATTATGTGGCAACGCCATTAGATAATTTATTTCTTTTTTTTTAAGAATACTTAAAAATATCAAAATGTGAATGATTCAGAGAAAGATCAGTTTAAGTATAATTCTATTTGATTAATAACTTGTTAATTCCCAGTCTTAACGAAGAAAATCTAAGCTAATGTCCCTAATATATAAAAATGTCGTATCACGGTGTTTGTGTTTGAGCTCCTCCGAAACGGCTGGACGGATTTTTATGAAATTTCAAATGTATATTTGTTAGGTATGATAATAGGTTGTAAAGTATATTTTATAACTTTAGGTGATTAGGGTGTCCCTATCCGGATTTTTTTCCCAATATTTGTGACATTTTTTCTTTTCTGTATTTTCTTTTGTTTACCATGAAAGTTAATCTATAACCCCAAAATGTGACCTTCCTAACCCCACTCTCCCATTTTTTATTCGGGATTTTAGCATTTTTTTATGAATAATGTCCAAATTATTCATCGGTCGTTTATATTTCAAACAAAATGAAATTATTGATGTTGCTGAATGACAGATCGCGCTACATCCGCCTCATTGAAATTACTTCCACATATGCCTAAGTCACTCGCTAAACCAACTAAGCATGTTGAAAACGGTCGCATTCGCAGTAATCCGGTCCTAGGCTTTTTAAAATTTTCAAGTTTGGAAATACAATTGTAACCGGTAGGTAACCGATTTCACGCAGACGAAGTTGCACGGTTCAGCTAGTTACAGTATAGTTTCCATCTAATTACTTTACCGTGACAATATTCGAATTTTATCTTTGTTTCTTTTTACTTAGAATAATAATTACTCGTGTTTCGAATTAAGCCGGCAACACATTAATCTCGACGAATTCAGTATGGCATTTACGAAAGAATTTGGAAAAATGTTTAGCAGCAGATATATCAATCTTAAAATAAATTCAAATTCAAAACATACCGGACTGTCTTCAATAAACACCGGACTAAAGATATATTAGAAATGAAACAGCTAAAAGGGGCAATTCAAAATATTTTAAATTCTTTAAAAATTTACGATCACATTAATATAACCGCAACTGCTCTTTTGTCTTCTTTATTTTTGGCGAGTGTTTATTCGAGTTTGAAATCTGGCGGAAGCACAGTCAGGATTACGGATGGATGTTAGTGGGCAGGTAATCTGATTTACGATTAAACATTACTAGCAATAATAAACAATAGCCCTATAGAAACATATTATTAGTGTTCCGCACTGTACTGAATTTGTTTTAATATACCATAAATACTGACGGCAATGAGCTATAAAAATGTAGGTGAATAATAAATGCATCGACAGCTGTTCAAATTGTTTTAAAATATAAAAGGAAAGAATGTCAACCGAAATCCAACTAAGGTATCATGAAAAGAATTACAAGGAATTTGTATTTTACTGACCTTGGCCGAACAATTGGCCAAATATTGTAAAGTTTTCAGAACAGCCACAAGGACGAAATAGGACATACTCCTATATTTAATATGTATCATTTACTACTATACACCTGGATTTAAGTACAGTAGGAAGAATATGTATGTATATGTTAAGCACTCGGTCGATAAACGTGGAGTATTATGATACTGTTTTGTTATCTATACTTCTATACTATATTACTATAATCTATACTAATAATAATATTATAAAGAGCTAAAGTTTGTGAATTTGTGACGTTGTGAGTTTGTGACGTTGTGAGTTTGTGACGTTGTAGGGGGTAATCTCAGGAACTACTGGCCCGATTTGAAAAATTCTTTCAGTGTTATATAGCTCATTTATCGGGAAAGGTTATAGACTATATATCATCACGCTAAGATCCATAGGAGCGGAGCACCAATGAAGAATGTTTCAAAATCGGGGTATGTTTTCCTCTTGAGAGCTTCCGCTGCTTGTTAGTGTCAACCCAAAGTAACTATTCCACACGGACGAAGTCACGGACTGAGGCTAGTTTGTCATAATTTAATATGACCTTTCTATTTTCTATACATTTTGTTGAAAGTCGTTGTAGCGAGCGAATAGCTGTGCTACTGTCCTAAGACATAGGATAATAGACTACTCCGTTTGAACGTTCCATCGTTAAGAGATCGTGAAAAATTCATAGATATATTATTAAAATAAATTGTCAGCATAAAGATAAGCTCCATAAGTAATAGGAATTTTCCCCTTGCTAAGCGAAAGACAATTCTAGACATTCTTTTTTATGCCTGGTACTTCAGACGAAAATTATTTTTTCATTATTTATATTAGAAATTATTTAGATATTAATTATGTATATCATATATACAATGGCAGATTTCTCAGTACGCTTTGTAGGCTGGAGCCTAGGGCGGCAAATGTGGGGCTAATTTTTTTTATGTCTTACAGAAATTAATAAGTTTCACATATATTTATAATTCTAGAAAGTGACCCATTGACACATGTGAACTATCACAATCATAGTAATTATTGGAAAAGGGTGCTGTAATTAGGTAGATAGAGCACAAACAATAACGTAGCCGTTTCACTGTCTGAAAAAATGTTATTAATATTATTATGCACCAGGATATGAATTCGTTAAGGTCCTTAGGGGCGGTAAATTTTGAATTGCCTACAGGCGGCAGACATGTACACCCGTCACTGCATACATATGTTACAACTATTTTCTTTGAACTAAATAAAGCACAGAAAACAGTTTTGTGTACAGTCCTGAAGACGAGAGATTTTTTTAAAATTTAATTTTCTTATAACGAAGTCAAAAGAAACTATATAACAATAGGCAAAATTTTTAAGATAAAAATCTGAAAATAATAGTATCACTTAAAATAATAGTATTTACTTATTTAACGAAAATACATAATAATGTCATAACAAAATATTTTCTTGGCTTATGTATTATTGGTTTCATATCTTCAACAAGTTAGGTAAAGATAAGTTAAATTTAGAATAATAGCTTGGTTTTACGGTATTTTAACGGCTAACAATAATAATGTTGTTCAAAGAGATTAGGTTTCATAGCACTTTTCGTTTTTAAATGCAGAAATATCGTATTTCTTTTAAAGAATATTTCAAATATTTATTAGGCACTTAACGTACCCACAGATCAGGGTGTTTATATCTGAGCATAAGATTAAAAGTGTTCAAAAACTTTCTACTTAGCACTAATCTTATGAAGATAAATTATATTTAATCTAAACAGAAATACATTAATCTACATTAACGCGAGCGCAGCTGCGAACAAAAGCTAGTAAATTCATAATTAAAAACATAGTGCGCGAAGTCTTTCCGCGTGGAAAAAGTGAAACTTCGTAATGTGGAAAAGAAAATAGAAAGTGGTAGAAATTGATATTTAGTGAAATCATATTGTTTCTTTAAGACAAACTTTATTCACAATTAATCGCGTCTTTTAATTATCATTTTAGAGTGGAGAAATATCCAAATCTAACATTTACAATGGGATTATGATAACTAAAGAAATGTTTGATTATATTTCTCGCTCTGTCTCTTTCTATTCCCCCTCCCCAGGAGCGTTGAACGTTTAACGCAACAGTGCTTTCATACCCTCTCCATGGTGGCGCGGAGTTCCGATCAGGACGCGGTAGCGTACACACGTGCGCTCCGTGTTTTTTTTCGTAACTCACTTCGACGTGCTGAGTAAGAATTTTATTTTTGCTTACGCATCTCTCTGTTATTTCCTTGTGTTTTCCGTGTGCTGTTCACAGGTCTGATGTGAGGCAGAGCAAGCCGAGTAAGTTTTTTATAATTTATTCCGCTTTCTTTTGCTTTGTTTTTTAATTGTCATTTTTGTGTTCTAGAACAAGGTGTCAATCGTACGAGTGTCAATCGATGTCAATCGTGTAGGCGGCCGCAAGGCCGGGCTTTGTTACTTTTCGGAGTGACAAAGAGTGCACTTTTCGGTGCGCCTGCAAACCGCACTTTTCAGTGCTTGAAATCGTACTTATCAGTACGCGTCGAGTCTCCGTGAGGTGCTCAAGAAAGAAGTGTTAGGGCTTCCCCCTAGGCACTGTAGGTCCCCTGTGAGGCATTGCACATCGCCCACAGCTCCCTTTGATCCGGACTCGGGATAGTCCGTTAAATTCATTAAGGCGCGCCCCCCTGCCCCTCTGGCAGGGAGGTTTCACATGTCTTCCCCCGCCCCACTCCCCTCCTCAGGCCCCGGTATGGCCGCTGAACAAGAGGTCAGTCTCTTAGAGACTGAGCTCATTAGCCTCCGCGGCTTCATAGCCGCTATCTGTCCTCGTCTCGTAGACGATTACGATGCGTACGCTGCAAAGCGTCGCACCGAGCTCCCTCATTCCTCGAAGCCCGCTCCCTCGATCTATGCCAAGATCGAGGCTTCCAACAACTTCCCAATCCCAGCCGATCGCGATAGCGATGACTCCGACTCCGACTCCGGCTCCGACATGGAGCAAGACCCTCCTGCTCAGCAGGATCCCCCTGCCGAGCAAGCCCCTCAGGCTGAGCAAGCCCCTGCTGCGGACGATGGCTTCACCACCGTCACGCACCGCAAACCGCGCAAGAAGCGCTCGAACTCCTCTTCCGATCCGGAGGACAAATTGCCCTCTAAAAAGATCGCAAACGTCGATGGCGCGAAAGTGCCAAAGGCGACACCAGCGCCCTCTAGACCCGACTCGCCCGTGGCTGCGGGTTCCGCAGTTTCGGGCAAGAAGCCCCGCCCACCGCCCCCCGTTACGATCCAAGACAAAGCGTCTTGGGTTGAGATTTCTAGCCTGCTGGAAACGGCAGGTATCCCTTACACCTCCGCCGTGAATACCGCTGTAGGTATTCAGGTGAAGGTAGCCACGTCCACCGCCCATCGCAACCTCACTCGTTTCCTTCGGGACAACCAGTGGGGCTATTTCACGCACTCTCTCGAAGAGGAGCGTAAACTACGGGTTGTGATCCGTAGAGTCCCCTCAGAACTCCCGACTGACGACATTTCAGACGACCTCAAGGAACAGAAGATTCCTGTTCGCGAGGTTCATCGTATGCGCTCTCCGCGCACCAGGGCTCCATATGATATGGTTCTCGTTGTCCTCGATCGCACCCCTCAGGGGAAAGCGATTTTTAATCTTACATCCCTTTGCGGCCTCTCCGGCGTCATAGTCGAGCCGCCGCGCAAAACGTCTGTGCCCTCGCAGTGTCACAACTGCCAGGTGTACGGACACTCCGCACGAAACTGTCGCCTGAAACCCAGGTGCGTTAAGTGCCTCGGCGACCACTCCACTAGGGAGTGTTCTCGCACGAAAGACGCCTCCGACCCTCCGAGCTGTGTTCTGTGCCGCGGCGTGGGCCATACCGCGAATTATCGCGGATGTCCCCGCGCCCCGCGCACAAAGCGCCCTCGATACCCCAGGCAGGCGTCGCCGTCTAAGACGGCCGCTGCCCCCGCCCGTCCTCGACCTCCGCCTCTCATGTCTCGAGAGGCCTTCCCGAACCTGCCGGGCACGTCTCGTGCACCGGCAGCGTCCGTACCCGCGACTAGTGCGCCCCCCCGCCCCTACCGGGCCCCTCAGGCCCCGTGGGCTCCTAAACCCGCGTCCCAGCACACTCCCAAACCTCCGGCGGCTAATCCTTCACAGGATGACCCCGCATACTCCTTTTCCCTATCGAGTATTGACTACGCAGGTCAACTACTCATTTTCCACGAGATCTCGGAGATCTCGGCGTACGAAGAGTGCTCTCGTAATCCGCTACTAGGTGCCGTCACGGCAATCCATAGATTTCCAGCCATCGCGGCTACACTACAACGGCTCGCGCGCGCAGCTGTTAAAAAATAAATAACTCAAATAAGATAGAGTAAATCGCGTATTTACGTCTATCTTCCCCTAAAAATAACCGTCAAACAATAATAATAATTTTTGTTATGTCTATTTTTAGACTTCGGTGCCGTCACCGTTAGTAAATTTAAATTCAATCTTATAAAATGCGTGTTGCGCCCACGCTTTTGTAATCGATCCCTATTAGCTCCCGCACACTTCGCGGTTCTCAATAATATCTCGAGCCTAGGTCGTCCCCGCGCGGAGCCCTCTTGATATTATTTTCGCGATACAGTGACTCACCTACATCACTTGAACACACATATGAGATTATCTCTCTCACACACGTGCACATATATACACATTGTGGGAGGGTTTACTTTTTTTTCCCTCAATCGAACTGAATCGAATAGTTTAGTTCGTTTCATTTCCGATATACATGTATTCATTGGTGAATCATGCAATTTTCATTGCATAATTCACAAATGCATATATGTATGAATAGCTTAGTATAGTTTAGCTAGGACAGACGCGTCTTTTTCGGTAACAGCCCAAGCCGAGGTGTGCGTGCACCCTTGTGTATGTTACCCAAACCAAAATCGGCTGAGCGCCCTAAGCGGTTGGCCTTAGTAGTCCGGTGAAGCTGTAAAGACCTTGCCAGGTTAATAGCATAGTCAGTTCGAAAAAAAAAAACCCTCTCTATGGTAGCGTTTAACGTTTAACGCAACCTTGTTGGAAGTCGCATTAGAAGTTTCAATTCAATAAAAACAGCTAATAATGCCATAATAAACTTCAGGTCTTTCTTGCGAATACTACACTCTAGTAGACTATAATCTACTAAAATTGGTACAACACACTGCGATATTTTAAGGTAATATAATACCTAGCATTTACTAAGACCATTATAGGGAATGAACAAATGTTTAACATTATTATACAGATTACTATTTTAACTTAACTCTGTATATTTTAAAGTTCACTTGTTTAAATTACTTCGGTAATTTTATAGACAATCCGAGTATGAACAAACCGTCGTAGAACTGTATTATAGAACTTTTAGCATTAGTAAGGCTAACTGAATTATTTAGTAATAAAATATAATTTATTTGTATACTACAGAAGTTTATTTATTGTGTTAAAGCCTAGTGACCGCGACATCATAAAGGTTAAGTGCAGGTTGTCTTTTTTAAATTGTGATATTCTAGTAACCTTCTATAACCATACGTATTCTTATTTTATGTTTCTTTACTGTTTATAGAGTCTCTATGAGAAGCACAATACATGACTTAATCTACCACATGTATATGGTAGAGCCACGCTGAAGCTATTACTGGTTTCTGCATGAATGGGTCGGCTCGTCCGGGGTAGTACCACCCTCTCATAGAAAACCAACGTGAAGTAACAGTGCTTGCATTGTTGCGTTTCGTTAGGTCAGTGAGAGCGCCGGAGGCCCACCTCCCATCTTCTCTCCCCCCTCCCTCCTTTTCCCCGAAATACAGGCTGGCAACGCACTTTCGACTCCCGTGGTGTTTGCCTGCTATGACATAAAACAAAAAAAACCTTAAATAATATTTTGACAAGTTGTTTATCCGACACTAGCAATCTCGTCGTACTCGTTGCAGCTCTTTTAGAGATTCATTCGGACAAATGAAGGTTACTTCAATTTTATTTATATGTAATGATAAACTTATTACTATAAAATAGCATGTGATATTATGTCGTGTTATATTATATGATTAAATTACGTATAATGAAACATAAATAAAAATTTTATGATGTATTTCGTGCTGGCGCCTAAAGTCAAACGATTATATGAGAAAATTGGCCTAGTGTTATTTATATTCTATGAACTAGTCTGAAATAATTTACAAATCTGATTATGAACTCAATTTGACTAAATCTGGAAATCAGAAAGTAAGCCGTGTAATAAATATTGTTGAAGGAAACTCATTAATTCAAATTTGCAAACGGAGTAAAGTTTTAGGGATGTTTTATGAGAAGGTAGACTTTTTAATTTATTTCTTTTTAAATTACGAATTAGTAAATGCTAAATAAAATTGTTTTTCCAATTTCTTTACAAATTACTATACAACTATGGAAATAAGCCTACTTTGTGTACATTGAACAACGTAGAAATCTCGATATGTTTTTACAAAATCTCTTACTTGTCACACTAATATTATATATTATCAATACTTATTACGAAAACAATTACATACAATTCTTCGGGGCTATAGTGAATTAAAAATAGTTTGATTGATATAAACACTCTAACTCTACATTATATTTTAACTTATGATATCATCGAAATAGTTGGGGCTAAAAAAGTCTTTAAATGCTACTAGAGTTACGTCAAAAAACATATGACTTTGTTATTATATAGTAAAATTCCACATATAGATATACCATATATACATAATCCATTAATGTTATGACTTCACTAGACTTATTAGCGTACCTATAGAGCAACAAAGACTATGTATAACATGTATGAATAATCCGGCGCCATGCACCATATTCGCAAATTGTTACTATTATCGACACTGTGTACACTAAAATGTTTAGAGTTTATTTAGCAAGCCAATTCGGAAACGGATAATCTAAAGTGATAATTATGGGTGAGTCAGGAATGTTGAATATTTGACGATCATCATAGTATTCATAGATGATTGTAGTAATTCTGTCTAATCGAATCGATTATGTATTCCATTATTCTTTTATTTGTGTCGTGTTTCACGGATATTGTGTAGATAGATGTACTAACTTAGCCTATTCTCGGTGGTGAGATTGTTATTTGATTGATTAACGTAGGTTCGAATCCTCGGAAGGAGATGACATGCGGTGTTCCGCAGGGGTCGGTGCTCGGTCCGCTCCTGTGGAACATCGGGTATGACTGGGCGTTACGTGGTGCTCTCCTGCCTGGTGCCGCAGTCACGTGCTACGCCGATGACACACTTGTGACAGCCCGTGGCGATTCGCTGAGGGACGCTCTTCGCCTGGCGACAGCGAGTGTTGCGCAGGTGGTGCAGAGGATCCAGTCGCTGGGTTTGCAAGTGGCCCTCAATAAAACCGAGGCCATTGTGTTCCATGGTCCCCGCAGATCGCCTCCCGCTGGCACTCATCTCATAGTAGGAATCATGAATCATGTCCGAATCGAGGTCGGTACCACGCTGAAATATCTGGGCTTAGTGCTGGACAGTCGGTGGTCGTTTGATAATCACTTCTGTCAATTGTCCCCCAAGGTGATGCGGTGTGCTTCGGCTCTAGCAGGTCTTCTACCGAATGTTGGTGATCCATGGTCCGCAGCGAGAGGGCATGGAACGCTGTGGTCGCCTTTTCCGAGACCGTCATCCGCCAAAAGGAGGAGATGGAAAGACAGCGAGAGAGGGAGCCCGACGCCCTAGCTATACGGCGCGGAAGAGCCCGCCGTGGACGACACAGAAGTGCAGGCATATTCCATCCCATGCCTCCCTAACGAACCTTCAGGTGGCGGACGTTTGGCTAAATCGTTACTTGTTGTGTTTGTAATTGTCAGAAAAATGTTTAAAAAATCGTATAATATAGAATATCTATCTAAATATTTCCATATCTCAGTTAAAAACCGACCTGAAATGTAAAATAATAATAATAATAGATGCTCTCAATTACGATTTTTAACAAAACTAAAAAAAAAACAAACGTAAGCAGAAAAACGGTGTGGAATAAGAGTCTGCAGAAATAATCAAAAAAATGCTCCATATAAAGAGTGCAAGACTCGATGACACAGGAGACAGTACGAGGATATGTAAGAATACTGACAGATTGCCGTTCAGTTATTCGGATGCTATTTTGTTAAGTTACATGGTCGTACTGTAAAGGAAAGATTGTGTAGTTTTATTCGTGCGAAGCCGGGGCGAGCTGCGAGTTGTACATAGTTATACTTTATCATCCCGCTATAAAGCGGCCTATAGCGTATATGCATACGACCTTTCAATCAAACAAGAATATTTTAGTACGCGTATAAAAGATTTCTTAACATAAACTAGCAACCATTACTACTCATAAGGAAAGTAAAACGGTTTAAGAAAAGCCGTACATCTACCTGCATATGTGATCCCTATTCATACACAAGTAAACGTTACCGTAAGTGACGGACAGTAAATACCGGATAGATTATAAGTTGTTGCTCTAGCGGCACTTTCAATTATGCATGAAACCACTTTTATCTTATTGCCTTACGATCAAACAAATTATATGGCAGTTGTTGTTAGCACAATTTCTAAGTTTCCCGTCAAACGTAATTGAGACCCCAGTGTACTTTCTAGGGAATAGATTATTACATTTAAAAATTATATTGCTCTTTCTACTAATAATTATTTTGTTTCTTCATGGGAATCTATGTAAGCTAAGTAGTGTCCTATTTTTTATTTTCTTATTACCACTTTTATCGATTTTAATATTTTTTTGTTAATTTTGGGCAATTTTATTTAATTGTTTATTGTGTTTTATTTTTATTTTTTTATTAACGTGGGTAAATCCCTTATGGAGACGCCACCCTCTCGGGGGAGAGGGTGGATTCTGTCCGACTCGCACGGACTAAAACCCCACGGTGTACCGTCCGACCGTATTGTTGGGGCGGCAAGGGATCGAACTACGCTAGTCCCCTTGGATAGCCGCCCGGCGGAAGGTCAAGGAAGTCTTGGAACTCCAGCAGAGGTCTGTTAGGAGAAAAGTACGCCCCCACAATGGCGTACTCTCCCCAGACAGCTGCCACGAACCCCGCCGTCGCTCTCCCCGACTCTCGGACCGCCAGGGACGAAACCAAATTGTGTTTTATTTTAGGTTTTCTAAGTTTAAACCACTTTCAGCGCTGTTAACCAAGTGAACACTATTTCAGACGAAAGTATTAGTCATTGCATTTGTAGACGTTGCATATATTATTAAACAATGTTGTGTAAAGTTACTTGAAACTCTATCTTTACTGTTTTTTATATAAACTATACCAATGATAAATATAGGTTAAAGTGATATAACAACACTAACGTCTTATATATGACCAGATGACTAGGTCGAACAAATGTTACACAATAAACATTTATTTAGGTGTAAATTGTTGTTATTTTTCCATCACACCACATTTAGTCACCTTTAATAGCACTAATATTAAGTTATTTTAAAATAGGTCCTTTCTAATTATATAGCGTTTATGTCAAAGTAGCAAATTAACGTGGTCGAAATCTATATTAATAGTGGATGATAACGGGCATTTGGCAAATGACTTGTAAGTTGCTATTTGCGTAATAAATACATGTCTAGTTTTATTTTTCCCATCTACATATTTTATGGTCTTCTATACAGGTCACATTTATCAAACAATTTTATGTGATTCTAATTAAGAATATTATAGGGTCGATCAATATATGAACGATGGTGACGTCTGAAATTAACACCGCACTCTGTGCATCCACAATAAACGAATGTAACCATTTACGTTTTTAAAATTATGTATCACGAAAAGGTAAACCAGTGGATTGGGAGAGCTTGGAGCTCCCTGACTTATCGTCTGGTGCAGGTACTCACCGGATATGGATGTTTCGACTGGTACCTGCACCAGATAGCCCACAGGGAGTCCTCCGCCGCATGCCACGATTGCGGCGCTGAGACGGACACTGCACAGCACATTTGTGGAAGTGTGCTGTGTGGATGGAGCAGCGCCGCGCTTTGACTGCGTCGGTAGGGGAGCATCTCTCGTGAGAATGTGTGGAATATTGTAGCCTCTTTCTGCTAGGAGGTTATCTTGTAGAAAGAGGTGGCGGAGAGAGTCCGCGAAGAGGACACCCTGAGCGGCCCTCTCCGCCAAAGAAGGGCTGGAAGAAGGGGAAGGCGGCATATCCGACTCCCCCGCTACCGTAGCCGAACCTGAGGAGATGGGCCGGGGTCCGCCGCAGGGGTGGTTCTCAGCTAAGCAGCACCGTTCCCTGGTCGACCGTATACCATAGGGTTTTAGTCCATGCGAGTAGAACATAACCCACTCTCTTCCCGGGGAGGGTGGACATCGATAAAGGATTTCCCCACGTTGATAACAAAAAGATCAAATTTCTTGCCGGTTCTTCTCGATGACTAGGTTGTTTTCGGAACCGGTGGTAGCTTTAAGCGCTTTCTCATGCTATAACGCATTAAAAAAAAATTTAGTGTACCTAAAAATATATTTTCTATAATTAATTTTGCTATAAAGTAAAACAATATCATTATATTATTTCATCCAACATAAAGATTGTGATAACAATACTTAGAAAGGGTTTTTACCTTAGGCCTCAGTGGATTAATAACATATGAAAAATTTTGAATAAAACTAAGTAACCTATTCCATTATTAGGAATAATGTGAATATTTCACATTATTTTTCGTGTATTACAGAACTAAGGGTCTGGTTACGAAATGACAGTCACATGGAACGTCCATCAGGCAATAGGCAATATATTACCGAGTTACAATTTGAGTGCTCCTTCAATCCAATTTGAAGTTCTTTACAGATGACCATGACCTGCACTGATTGCTTCACATAATGATCTATGCCCATATTGTTAAGCTAATTTTGTTATATAAATAGGTATTACGAAGGGTTCTGCACACATATTGCATAAATAGATAAAACAAATCATGTTTTGTTTAATGAAATTTTATTTTTTTATAAAAATTAGTAAATCAATTGTTTAACCCGAAAAAACAAATTATGATTAAACACAAAGACTCCAATTGATTAAATGAATATTAATAATCTAATTATTATCTATTAATTCCTTTTTCACGCATTTTATGCACCTTTATCCACAACTTACTTCCCGGTATCTTCAAAATGAAACGAGTCGCGCGCCATCTATTGAGAGGTGTTTGTACTAATACAGAGAGAATCGTGAGGATGCGCACGGCAATTCCTTAGTTCTCCATCGCAATCAGATGTATGTTATAGGAGCTAGGAACGCTTACGAGACAAACAAAAAGCATTCATTTAAACCTACATAGATCGGGGAGATTCATAACAAGTACAGTTTATTTAACTAGATCAATAAATGCTTATACATAAATCCTTTAAATCATAGGTTGTAGACAAAATGTTTCAAAGAGATTTTAATAAAGTTATCTGTAACAACAACCAGGTAAAATAGGTGCTCTTAACGGAAACGCTCAAAAGTAACGCTAAGGGCTTCGAACCGGCATTATTACTAAGTAAATGCATAATATCAACATAAATTACTCAGTCTAAGCAACATGCGCTTGTACTACGGACCCATTGGTAATAACCGATCGATGCAAATGTAGCAACAGGTCTCTCTAAGAGTGCTGCTGCCGGCTTGTTATTATACCATAATTAATTTGTCGTACGATATAATGTAAATACAGCTGCGGGTGTTTTGTTACACCATTGGTTTTATTTTTACATAATTTCACTATTAAGACATTTATAATTTCTTTATTAGATGTCTCGAATATGTCTATGGGAAAGTCATAATAGAGAGAGAATTCTAATAAACATAATTCAACGTTTATTAGAGTCATGTGACGTCATGGTATTTTGGCCCATCGTATTTCAGGGTCAGTAGGTTTTTTTTATATTGTAGCACGGCAAAATGACTGCACTGTACCTGATGGTAAGCACAGTACAATCCAAAAACAATGGCGACCACCGAGTGACACACAGTATCTATCGCCGGTCGCCGCTGTCATGCCGGCCAGCGAGAGGCTGGATATGCACAGGCTGATCCCGAAACGCGACCCGCAGAAGTGAATCACTATGACGGGCTTTTTCGCCATACACATGGTGGTTACGACCCAGTCAGGCTGTAAAACCCTACCTCCCCACTTTCGCCATTGCCTCGTTTGTTATTCAACCGGGTGCACCACGTGCAGGTGAGGTTGGCTTGGATGTCTCAAGTCTTCGATGTTATTCGACACCCCTTACACCCCATTCGACACCCCTTACACTAGAAATCCAGAAGAAACTTTACCAGAAGTCTTGTATAATTTTAAAACTGTGTTATGAAACGGACTGACGATAGATTTTCATCCCTTATTGTATCTATAATTTATGGACGGGATTTACCATCAAGAAATTATTTTTATTTGATAAACAACTAAAAGAATTATGAAAAAAATCAATCAAAATATTACAGGAATAAACACATTGTAAATAAATGTAACTGATCACTTTTAAAATTAAAATTAATAAATTACTTACAAAAGTATGGTCATGGTTTTTTATGTTATTTAAATATGACTTTTTAAATTGATTTTACTACTTTTTTACTAGCCTTTGGATGCGGATTAGCCTACGTTAATATAGATTTGACTTATACCTCGGAAACGGTCCCCTTTTTTTTCTCTCGAACTGACTAGGCTATTGGCCTAGCAAGGCCTTAACAGTTTCACCGGACTACTAATGCGAGCGCTTAAGGCAGTCAGCCGAAGACGGTTCCTTTTTGTGAATGAAATGTATCTTATATATTTTTCTTGTAATCTTGTTGACGTGTATGCAACATTTTTCACGATGATCAGTTCACTTATGGCGTAAAAGCGTAACAAAAAAACTAATAATTCACATTTAAAATAGTAATTGTGATTTTCCTTTCTTTAAAAATATATTAATTAGTGTTTATTTTCACTTCTATAGTCCATTCAATATCCAGCAGTCGGAGCATTCAGCAGTCGAAATTAACACATAAATAGTAACGTATATTTTTATTACTGTTAGCAAACACCTATGGTAATTCGGATCTTTGTAAGATTCTGTAATAAAAATATGCGTTACTATTTATGTGTTAATTTCGACTGCTGAATGCTCCGACTGCTGGATGCTCCCACTATGGCATTTGACTCGGACTTTCCCGAGTTACTTTTTTCCTTTATATTAAGTACTTAATAAAATTAGAATATTTCGATGGAATATAACATCGTATATATATATATATATATATAGAATATAACAATTTGTAAGATTCTGTAATAAAAATATGCGTAACTATTTATGTGTTAATTTCGACTGCTGAATGCTCCTACTATGACATGCATTTTAGTTTTAAATATACAGTGTGCAATAAAAATATAAGAGCGTAATTCACAGAGTAATTATAATTGATATATCTACTTACATATAACTCCGAATAGATGTAACTCGCAGATTAATTAGTACACGTGTTAAAACTTAGAATCATTCATGCCGAAACTCTAACATACCTAATTATCCGGGTCGAAATGTTCCATGTATTGGATACTCTTCTACATGAGTCAGTTGTTAGATAAGTTTACACGCATCTGGAACCCATTACCGACATTTTTGTGAACATGTTCTATGAACTAACATCGATACTTTTATGTTATCTATACTATAAATAATTATAAACAAGTATCATGTCATTTTACGCAAACCCAATTTACAATTTAGATTATATTAAAGAATAAATAAATCACTCAAGTCCTTACAAAAGTTCATACACAGCCTTTGGGTATAATTTGCATCAATAATCTAATATCCAATAATATTTTGTTGACTTTATAAATTTTCCTATCAATCGTTATGACAAAATTGTTGCTCAACTAACTATGCTCGGTTTCGTTCAGAAGTTAATTCTGGCTTCAACTATTTCTTATAAGTATGAAAAATGTATTTGTGACTAAAATTACCATTCGATAGCATTTTATTCATATTAACGTTCTACTAGATATTAGATAAATTTAGAATGGAAAAATATATATAACTAGCTTTTGACCCCGACTTCGTCTGCGTGGAATAGTTACTTTGGACTAACGCTTACACGCAGCAGAAGCTTTCAAAATGAAAAAAAAAACGATTTTGAAACATTCTTAATTGGTGCTCCGCTCGCACTGGTCTTAGCGTGACCATCATCATCAGCCTTTAAGAGACCCACTGCAGGACCATAGACCTCTTCCCGAAGGAAGCTATGGACGTAATCACCACGCCAGCCCACGACGTATTGGCGATTTCAAACTCTGAGAAATCCACAGTTCTATATTTTTCCAACATACAGTAGTACTACAAGAACATTTCTCAGGTTCAGGTTTCCTCACGATGTTTTCCTTCACCGTCAGTCGATAGTGTTACCAATTTAAATTAGTAGATGTACGCGAATTCCGAAAAATTCGTTGGTACATGCTGGGGTTCGAACGTGCGGACATCAAATTAATATTCCACCGGTCAAACCATCAGACCACGGCGACTCTCCACTAGGCCACCACGACTCTAGCGTGATGATATATGATATGATATAGCGTCATAATATTAACACAACATCTAAAATAAGAAACACTGTATCCCTTCCTAAACATAAATCAGTAGGCTATGAAGGTAGTTTCAAATATGCGGCGTCAAAAATTTGGAATAATATACCTCCCCCATTACAGGCGAAAAGCAAATTTATATTTAAAAAATTAATTAAACAAGAAATTCTTGAGCAACAAAGGTTAGGTCATTTATAATTATAATTTCATTAAAAGATTTGACGCATAATTCACAATATCATTAACAATATGCAACGCCTTTTTTTTATCTTTTTCTCTCATATTAAAATTAAAATTATTTTTGTATGGGCCCTTAATTTAATTTAATTTAATTATATGTATAGCAATAGATAGATATTATAAGTTTATGTTTACGACTTGGGCGCGAAATAATAAGTAATGTTTACTTGTATTTCAGCCGGGAAATTTTGAGGCCTAGCTGAAAACCAGCGCTGTTTTCAAAGGCGGCAATACGCTGACGCTAGGTCTCTTTGTCATAGTTTTACATTTTTACGCTTAAGGTTTTTGTTTGTACACTTATACTATGGCAATAAATATATTTCTTTCTTTCTTTCTATATATAGCTAATAGCTTTCCGCGATAAATGATCTATCTAACACTGAAGAAATTTCTCAAATCAAACTAGTAGTTCCTGAGATTAGCGCTCTTCTCTTACTTAATCTCGTACTTAACTCGAGCCGTCATACAAATTACAGTAACATATGATAGAGTGGACAGATTTTAATGAAACAAAGACTAAGTTACTCCTGAAGATAGGCTTTATGATCTGAGGTTTTATTGTGAACCCAGTGCTTTAGCAGTGATGCGTGTGCATACAAACAGACAGACATATAGACAGAGAGACAGACATTTCTAAAAATGGTTGAAATGTATTCTATTACTTACAGACAACTGCAACATTTTTTTTTTTACAAAAATCGATAAAGTACAGACACTTTAGATTACTGAATTGTATTCTATTACTTATTCCTAGACAACACGCAAAAATTTTTTTCACAAAAATCATAAAGTAATACAATAAAAAATAATAAAATAATACAAATAAAATAATATAATAATATAATAAAAATACACGAAAAGAGTACGGTAGAAATTTAAAAAATGTTTAAAAAAAAATAGTTTTGGTTATCATCTAAAAGTTTGATAGCCGTATGCTCATTTAAGCTATTGTGATCATTTTTTTAGATGAGGACCAAGTGCTTAAGAAGTAGTACTAAAAAAAATTGATCCTAATCTATCCCGTAGATGTTTTTAAGTCATGTAACGGTAGATCCCAATCATTTTTATTATCCAACTCCCAAAAGAGGGCGTTAAGGATTCGACCCGTATGTATGCATGTTTGTATGTCCGTGATCTGGTTCAAAAACTACTGATGTGCTTTGGATTTGGTTTCTATGATTAAATAGTAACTTTTCCAGAGAAGGTTTTAGTATGTAATATAATTTAATTAAGATCTTCAGAGATAGACACCAAAACTATTCAATAATTGACATCAAATGGCCTGCAATTATATATAATAGGTTTTATCATACCATAACATCACACATCTATGGTTCTGGGGAATAAACAGATGCGTAAATATTATGAACACTCACATTTTTTAAATATATTTTCATTCTTATAAAAAATCAAACTCGCATATAACACTTTAAAATGAAATTTTCATCTGAAGTTCATTACAGTAAAACAATTAAATATCAAGCTAGCTGTGCTAAATCATATTAAAACATAAAGTGTTGTGTTTTCATGATTGATGTGACAGATTTACATGCGCGGGTAAACCTGATTTTTGGCTGGGCGACCCGTGGCGACGCAAAACACAAACATTTGCAACCCCATTTGTATAAACATAAAATTCAAATTGTTTTGTCGGCAACTCGTTCTATTAGTGTTACGCGGCACGCGCCGACACCCTAGCGCCCTTTGATAAATACCGCCAATCACACCGCACCTGGGCCTAATTAAATTTTTGTATTTTATATTTAATAAAAATGAATATTTATGTAATAAAATAAATAAACAGTAATTATTTTATGGAACAAATTTGAATGCTTTATTATTTTTATTATGCTATAGCTAATTCATGCCATAATCTGTTCTTTTAGGTATATAACTTATACAAAACAATTTCGATGTTTCACATCTGCCAGGTGTCCCGTGACGGCTTATTTTTTTTATTTAGGGACTTTTACCATTTCATCGTTCATCGCATCCTACATCTATTTACAATTAAAACGTATAAATCTAAGAAAAAATAAAATGATTAGAAAATGAACTTAAATAAACTACACAATATTTTGGAAGTTATACTGTAACTTACAAGATGTGCCATTAACAGATAGGAAACTTATACATTTGGTTTATGTATATCGTTAGATAGATCTTTCCGTGTAGAATTCTAGGCAATCAACAACAATTACTGTCAAGACAATAGTAAACGATCTATGATACCGTTAGATGCCTTCGGCTGCGGTCAAATGTGGCCCTTATCCTGATTTTACGATCACAAGAATTATGTGTTTTGTCTGTGAAAATACGTTATCGTTGGGAATTTTCATTTTTGTTTAATTTATGTCCGACATATTTTAATGAGATTTGTTATAATTGGCTGTTCAACCTCGTTGATGTGGAACCTTACTGTTGTTTTAATTGTAAAATGTGTATCTAATAGACGTTCCATATTTAATATTTAAGAAAAAGAAAACAAGTTTTTTAGAATTTGCTTAAAAGACGGCGGAGGATTTGGTTTGTAGTACAGAGTACAAAAAATAGAAGTAGAGTACTATAAAATACATGGAGACATAAGTACCTGAAAGTAATACACATAGAAATAAATCGTTTGTTAAATACAGAGCATAAGTATCTGTTAGTTCACGCGATAGACAGATTGACGTTCTCCTCGTCCAGGAGACGCTTTTAAAACCGAAAATGCGCAATCCCAGCATCGCGAACTACAACATAGTTAGAAATGACCGTGTCACCCGCGGGGGCGGCACCTTAATTTACTATAGGCGTTCGTTATATTGCATGCCGATAGATCCGCCCGTTCTAACCAATATGGAAGTATCAGTATGTACGATAGGTATGACCGGTCATCCGTCCATTGTATTAGTGTCCGCGTACCTCTCACCGAACAAAGAGTTGTTACAAACAGATTTACGAGCGCTGCTCAACTTAGGAGATTCAGTTATTATAGCGGGGGACCTCAACTGCGGGAACGTTATCTGGAATAGTCCGAGAACCTCTCGTAACGGGAGGATACTCGACAAACTAGGTAGGGTCCTCGCATTTGACGTCATAGCCCCTCCGGAACCCACACACTATCAAGACAACTGTCGCCCGTCAGTCTTAGACATAGCTCTTTTAAAAAATATCACGCTTCGGGTACGACTCATACAAGTCGTACACGAACTTGATTCAGATCACCGCCCGGTCGTATTACAGTTAGGTTTCAATTCAGATTTCACCCCTCCGTCGGTCAGGGTGGCTGATTATGTTAGTTTAGCTCGTTATTTTAAAGAAAATCCATCGTCTGACATTTTAGACGGGATCCCAGACGTGTTGACGTCTAGAGCCGACGCGGATTCGGCTATCAATTCCCTGGTCGACTATCTTCAGACCGCCGTCAGAGAGACCTCGAAAGAGGTACAAGCGGCGAACGATCGCCGCTTTATACTCCCTGACGACGTGAAAGCGTTGATCACGGAAAAGAACGCCGCGACTCGAGCTCACGACGCTTACCCGTCTGTAGAGAACCGCGATCGATTACGCTCACTACGTAAATTAGTTAAAACTCGTATCTCTGAGATTCGGGGCGACAAGTGGGACAGGCTTCTGGAGGATCTCCGGCCGTCTCACCTGTCGTACTGGAGACTCACGCGCACTTTAAAATCAGATCTCGCCACTCCGATGCCTCCTCTCGACAGAGGCCCCGGGTTGCCTCCCGCGTTCGATAGTATAGATAAAGCAGAATGTCTAGCCGCGAGTTTAGAGAAACAGTGTTCGCCAAACACTGATAATACTGATGCTATCCATATCGGATCGATCGAGTCGTCGGTAGAGCACGCACTCGCATCTCCACCCGCGGATACCCTAACCTCGATAACTTATGACGAAGTCTCGGCCGCCATAAAGCGTCTCAAACTTAGAAAGTCCCCAGGTCCCGATGGAATCAGGAACGAGGTGCTGAGACTCCTTCCTGACCACATCATAGCTCTATTGGTCTGCATCTTCAATGCGGCCATGTCCCAGGGCCACTTTCCAGCCGCCTGGAAGAAGGCCGTAGTGATAGGCATACACAAGCCCGGCAAAAAAGCTACGCTTCCCGATAGCTATCGCCCGATCAGCCTGTTAGATACATTAGGTAAATTATACGAGCGGCTCCTTCTGAACCGCCTCCAGGCCTCGATTACAGATTTAAAATTAATACCACCTGAGCAGTTCGGATTTCGTGCCGAACACTCTTGCACGAATCAAGTACACCGCCTCACGGAGTACATTTTCTCAAATTTTAATGCCGACCCGAAACGTAAACCGAAACGCACAATTGCAGTTTTTTTCGATGTCGCCAAAGCCTTCGATAAGGTCTGGCATGGAGGGCTCATCCATAAATTATGTAAATATCACGTACCCGATAAGTTAATACATATTATCCACGATTTTCTCACTGATAGGACTTTCCGCTTTAGAGTGGATGGGGAACTATCCCTGCCCCACCCGATACGCTCAGGTGTGCCACAGGGCTCCATACTCGCGCCCTCGCTTTTCAATCTGTTCATCAGTGACCTACCTCGGTCTAAACGGGTCGAGGTAGGTTGCTATGCTGACGATACCGTTATTTACACTTCCAGCTTGCGGTCAGACTTTCTTAGGAAGCGCATCGAAAAGGCCGTTTGCACACTCGGTGAATGGTTTCGTCGATGGCGCATAGAAGTTAATCCTGATAAGAGCGCCGCGATACTCTTCGATCCTTTACGACGTAATAATAACCTCGAGCCCATCAGGCTATACGGAACCGATATACCTTGGGCCGACGAGGTCAAATATCTCGGTGTTACATTAGATAAACATTTAAATTTCGAGTCACATATAGATAGAGTACGAAACAAAGCCGCTATGGTTTTGGGTCGCCTCCATCCGTTGCTTTGTCATAGGAGTAAGATGTCCCTCAGACACAAGCTCACTTTGTATAAGACGTGTATTCGTCCCGTGATGACATATAGCAGTCCCGTTTTTGCGCATATGTCGAAAGATAATTTTCATAAGTTGCAGGTTCTTCAAAACCGCGTTTTACGTAAAGTGACCGGTGCCCCGTGGTACGTCCGGAGAGTTGATCTACATAGGGACCTAGAGATGCCTTCTATCTGGGCGTACGTAAAATCACTTACGATTAGTTATTTTGAAAAAGCCGCGAATCATCCCAGTCCGTTAGTGGTATCCGCCGCAAAATACGAACCCGTACCAAACGCTGCGCGTAGTAAAAGACGTCCGCGACATATTTTTACCGACCCTCCCGATGAAATAACGGCAGTGAACGATCAGTACCAGCCTGTCTCTCTAAACAGAGCGTGCTCACGCCCACGCCCGCGTAACCACAGATCACGCCGCCGTGGTCTGGGGGTAAATTTCGCTCCCGCACACCAGACTAGGCCCCCCTCGGCAGCAGCTCAAGCCTAGGTCCGTTCCCTCGGCGTGGAGCCCTTGAGTACGCTGCTCGCGCGATACGTTGATGAAACATATATGTGTACCAAGCATACATACCTCAACAACTCCTATATATATTTCGTATCGGATAATATTCTAAACTATTTCAGTTTGATAAGGGAAAAAATAAAACCCTTCCACCTGCATGTGTAAGCGTGTATGCGTGCACGTGTGTGGAGGTGATATGTGTAATGTTGTCGCAGTGATGTAAGATTTTGTGTCACTGTATCGCGCGAGCAGCGTACTCAAGGGCTCCACGCCGAGGGAACGGACCTAGGCTTGAGCTGCTGCCGAGGGGGGCCTAGTCTGGTGTGCGGGAGCGAAATTTACCCCCAGACCACGGCGGCGAAAAAAAAAAAAAAATCTGTTAGTTCCTTGTGAACATGTACATGTACATAATAATTTATAAACATAAATAATAACCACAGATCATATATAGTAATATATAAATATAAAATATCAATTCGATAATCGAAGAAAGTTCTACAAATTACTTTTAAAGTTGGCATTCGCTAACTATAGGGGAACGTGTACGGTAGAGTGATAAGTGCCTGGAGCTTCGGCACGCAGTCTAGGTCAACTAGAGATCACAAATGGCCGGAGGGTGAATCCTGTGTGAGAACTGATAGTTATGTAATTAAAGTTTCAATCATCTGCGTAGTGAGAGTAATTTATTTATGCGTTGATAGAGTAATATGTGTTTTTATTGAAATCAGCAAAATGACTGTAGTTGACTTGTCGGTAAGTGACATGTGGAAAGATGATGATTCGACGATATATTATCCAGACTTATATGCAAGCACATATATGCTTAATAAATATAATGATACAAACGTATACGAATATACTAACTTAAAATATATGGTACTAGCGGCCCAGTTCTACTATTTAGTAGACACTACACCTGCAACAATTTTTTTCGCGAAAATCGAAAAAGTAGACACATTACATTCACATTATTATTATATATATAGATTAATGCAATTAATGTTTAAGCCTACACTTCTGTTGAATTTCTACATCGTAGACATCAAGACAGCTGTTATTCAACAATAACTTTGTATTCAAAATCCAGTCATATAAAATGTTGTTGTATCATATATATTTTGTAATTCATGTTTAAGTTTGTCTGTAAATATTAATGTTCATGCACTTATATAAAGGGTTCTTTTTAATTAGAATTTATATGTGGTAAATATATAACATAGTACGATCATAATAATATATGATCGTCTATCTTTGATAGTGAATATTAACTAAATATTATATATTATATATAATATTATATATAGTTTCTAACATTCTAAAATATTCTATTAGTAAATTCATAACTAAATATTAATATATCTTTATTATAAAACAAAATATAATAACAGTGAATAATATTAATTTCTTATCAGAATCATTAGTTAACTTAACTTATAATAGATGGCGGTACTAGTAATATGTCGTTTATTAAAACATATAACATTTGTATTGCTTTACCTACTTGTCGATAGATGGCGTTAAAACAACAATTTAATTATGGGATTCAGTAAAAGCCAATTCTTTACCAATATTTCGACATAACTATTAATATATTGAATTGAATGAATTTAATTAAGATAATTTTGTTAATATTTAAACATACCTTGCAAGATCCTTGAACGCATATAGCTCTGAAGCCTGGCTTCGTACAAGGTGTGCCATCAGACACTAAGGCCAAAGATGCGTAAAATTGCTGTCCGCGAGGCCGACAGTTAAGGATACATGGTGCATTGCCTGAAAAACAAAGTTTTACCAATACTATTAATATAATATTCAATTAGTGTCATAAACATTTCCATGATATTTCTTTTATTGTCTCGAAATGACTGAGCTATTGGTCTAGTAAGGCCTTAACAGCTTCACCAGACCACTAAGGCAAGCGCTTAAGGCACTCAGCCGATTTTATTTGGATAATTATCTCAAGGGTGCGCGGCACATCTTGGCTTGTGCTGTTGCATAGTTCATGCAATTTGCAACCTAACCGAGTTAACCTAAGCTTAGCTATATATTCACACTTATATGAGTTATTGAAATATATATGTTTACCAAGCATACATACCTCAATAACTCTTATAAGTATTACGTGTTCGGATAATTTTTCTAAACTATTTCAGTTCGATGCCATGATATTTCACATTAAATTGATAATTTTACTAATTCAGACAGTTTTACAAATTAAA
Source organism: Antheraea pernyi (assembly GCA_015888305.1). NCBI lineage: Eukaryota > Metazoa > Arthropoda > Insecta > Lepidoptera > Saturniidae > Antheraea > Antheraea pernyi. The sequence continues at coordinate 254,115 of MU159064.1, read as the reverse complement.
ATTCTACGATTTTTTTATAAATAGTTATGAACGGCAGTAACCATTATCTATCAGGTGAACTGTGCATTTATTTGATACGTCACGCCCATTACAAAATACTTACATGGGTCACTTTTAATTTGTTAATCAAGGAGATTGTATAACTTACCATCTACATAAGGCACCCAGGTGTAAAATCGGCCACGGAATGGTCTGCGATCGTATACCGCGCACTGATCTGCACGTGAGTCTCGTTGTGAACCCGGGCATGGCTGTAATTTCAAATAAACTAATTATTTTTCATTTAAACAATGTACACAATATCTATTAAAAAAAAAGCAATTATTAAATAAATCACCGATATTCGTTGCTTTACTAGCATTCACCATAGAGTTATTGTTGTTCTTTTGTTCTCTTATAATATACTATTAACCGCACATGACATAGATTGCGTTAACTTATAAAATTTTAATAGCAATAAAATATAGTCCAACGCCATCTAGTGGCAAATTGCAGTAAAAGCTCAGCTTCGATGATGGTTTGTATTGTTGTAAATTTAGCGATCTCAGACATATCGATATCCATTTTTACAGATATACGATAAAATCTAGTCCATGATAATATACATACAAGAGACTAATTTGTACACAATATTATTAAATTTAAAATAAATGTTTATATTTTGCTATTTTTTTTTTCTTTTGTGTTATTGTAGCTCGACAAAATGACTGTACTGTGCCTGATGGTAGGCACAGTACCATCCAAAAACAATGGCGACCACCGAGTGACACACTATCCATCGCCGGTCGCCGCTGTGATGCCGGCCTGCGTAAGTATCTCTTCACGTTGCGCTTGAAGGACCTTATGTCATAGGAAGGAGGAAACACACTGGCCGGGAGATTGTTCCACAGCTTCACGGTACGGCAAAGATAAGACATAAATAGATGAAAAAAAAAGTTCCGTACAGTTTTCTCGTCAGTTTGTCAACCAACTTTCTTTATTTTTTGTTTAGTTCAGTAGTGTTTAGTGCCGAGCTTTGATGTTATCAAGAAAAAAAAAATATTTAAAAATAACTGTTTTTTTTTCATACCATCGACGAGTCGAAGCCTCTACTCGTAATATTTCACGATTCATCCGTATCCTTATACATACTAATTTAAAATATAAATAGAATTTTTGGCAAAAAAATTACTGCCGACTGTTGATCACTGGAAAACCGAATAATTGTAAAGTACACTTACTGCAGTATTGCATTCGTGATACCGGCGGGCTAGCCCCGGACAGTCAGGCTCATTAGAAGGCCCTCGGATCACGTTCCTGGCCGGTCTCGGATGTTCGACACTGCGTACAAGCTTCCTTCTTTTTCTGCTGCGACGTATTCTGGAATACAATCATAGGATTTCAATAATTCATTGTTACATACATTAACAATTGACGAAGGATTAGTTTTTGGACGCAGTGACGAAAAACTTGAATACAAGATTTATAAACTTGAATTTATTGAATCGCATGAAAATTATTATATCTCAAATACCAACAATGATACAGAAATTCCTAGGAATTGGGCTCATTGTACACTATCTAGAACATTTATAAATTGATAGCAGAACATGTTTATATTGTGTGCAAAAACATGTGTTCCATAAATCTGCAAATTAAGTACCACTAGTTATCGGACCAGGCTTCGTATGGGTGCACTAATGAAGAAAATGAGAACAAATGTTCCCTTTACAGTACGATCATGTAATGGAATAAAATAGTAATTCAGGGGTGCTCAAAATTGAACTGCTGGCGATTCACTTCAATATTGTTAGACCACGATCGATTGACTCTAAAAAGCTGCAAGTGTATATCGACGGAAGAAAGCGGAGTTGTCATAACTTGAAAAACCCAACTTTACACCAGAGCCAAAAAAGTTTTGTAGGTTGTAGAGCCACGCTGAAGCTATTACTACTTTCAGCATGAATGGGTCGGCTCGTCCGGGGTAGTACCACCCTCTCACAGAAAACCGACGTGAAGTAACAGTGCTTGCATTGTTGCGTTTCGTTCGGTCAGTGAGAACGCCGGAGGCCCAACTCCCCAACCCCTCCCCTCTTCCCCACCCACTCCCCCTTCTCCCAAACACAGGCTGGCAACGCACTTGCGACTCCTCTGGTATCGCGAGTGTCTATGGACGGTGGTGATTACTTAACACCAGGTGACCCACCTGTTCGTTTGCCTCCTATGACATAAAAAAAGAAGAAAAAAAAGTGTAGTGTAGTGCTAAAACTAGGTAAAAAACCAAGGTCGTATCGATGGAAAATTTAATCGTAAGAAAGCGTGACCAAGACCATTCGAAGCGGTATTTTTTTATACAACAATATGGTAAAAAGTGACTTAGACCAAAATGCAAGTACGACATTTCCGCTTTTCTCCCGTCGAATGATGCAGGATTGTCGTCTAGGTAGGTGTAGGTAACACCCGCTAAAAACGATAAAAGAAAGTGACGAGGGAATTATTCTGCCCTAGTTGTGGATCAAATAAATTTTAGTTTATAGTTTGTTTTAGTTATCTATCTATCTACTAAAAAAACTGTGAATATCGGCAATATATATATAGACAATATTTTTCTCGAGATCGACTTAAAAAGCACTCCCGATCCTCAAAATCCCGATCATTAACACCCCTGTAATAATTTAACATCAATTCTGTTAATACTTTTGAAGATCTCTCTACGGTCTCACCTACTTTTATATGGATATTTTTAACCCAATTTTTTTACTTTACCGTATGAATTTTCAAATATTTTGCGTATCACAATTGACTTATGTATTATATAGATGGTTATTTATATACATAGAGTTGTTATTACCTCTGTTATACATTTATTTACCACACGTAGTAATAACAGATTACTTATAATCTCAAATAACATAAGATATTTAAATTACATACTTTTAATCAGGGACTAATCTGTATTAAGATATCAATCTCTAGAGATTATTTCTTTTCTAACCCTCTAATCTCTGGAACTGACAGTGAGAATCGAAAAATTATTTATGGATTTTATGCTATTGTAATTGAGAAACGTTATAGACTCTCTAACATTACGCTATAACTCTTAAGAGGAGAGCAATTATCACAAAAAGTGCCGATCAGTTAGCACACCTAAACGAGAATCCTTATCCTTATAATCTTCTATATATATAATACGAATGTAAATCTACCTTGTCTGTACTTTTTAGATTTTTATGGAAAAAATTGTTGCGGGTGTCTTGGAATAAGTAATAAATTACGTTTCAATCATTTATAGAAATGTCTGTCTGTCTAACTGTTTGTTTGAACACGCATTAGTGCTAAATTACTGCGGTCACGATAAAACCTCACCAAGACACCAGATTAGCAGCCGCTCAAGCCTTAGGTCTCTTCCCTCGCTTCCCTTCAGTGCGCTGCTCGCGCGATACAGTGACACAAAATCTTACATCACTGCGACAACATTACACATATCACGTCCACACACGTGCACGCATACACGCTTACACATGAAAGTGGAAGGGTTTAATTGTTTTCCCGTATCAAACTGAAGTAGTTTAGAAAGTTATCCGATACGAAATATATATAAGAGTTGTTGAGTACATACCTATGTATGCTCGGTACACATATATGTTTCAACAACTCATATATGTATGAATAGTTAGCTTAGCAAAATCGGCTGTGTGCCTTAAGCGCTCGCCTTAGTAGTCCGGTGAAGCTGTTAAGACCTTGCTTGGTCAATAGCATGGACAGTTCGAAAAAAAACCTCACCAAGAAAATAATAAAGCATATCCTCGAGTAACATTTAGTTTTGGTTTCATTAAAATCGGTTCACTCTATTAAAAGTTATTATAATTTTAATGACGACGCGACTTAAGTACGAGAGAAAAGTGGACTTAATATATTCATATGATTTTATTAGTCACTGTTTTTTCACATTAAGTTCCACGCGGACAGAGTCACGGGCACAGCTAGTATTTTATAAATGCGTACGTGAGTTTATTTGTTTGTTACACTTTCACGTCTTAACTACTTAAAAGGACTTTAAATGGCATAGGGTACTTTTCATTCATAAAAAAGTATTCCTCCCGAGGGATAGGTCAAATCTTTATTAAAGCAAGCTAAGCCACAAACAAAAACTAGTGAATTAATAAAGCCGTGTGCCACGGTGCAGGGTATCGGGGCTGAGATCGGGAAATTTAAACACATGTAAAATTGCGAGGCACAGCTGTTTAATAGTTAATATTAAAATTCCCACTAACACGTTACTGTATAGGTTTCATAACGTACTAGTAGTAAGCACGGGTTCGATTCTCGAAGGTGAACGACTTTTGTATAACTAACATAATTGTCAGTTTTGTACATGTGTGTTAAATATATACAAGGATGTATATTAACTGTATAGATCCTGTAGGTGGTAGAGCCACGCTGAAGCTATTACTGGTTTCAGCATGAAAGGGACGGCTCGCCCGGGGTAGTACCACGCGACCCACAGAAAACCAACGTGAAGTAACACTTGCATTGTTGCTTTTCGTTCGGTCAGTGAGAGCGCTGGTTACACACCTACCCTCCCCCTTCCCTCCCCTCCTCTCTCCATCCTCTCCCTATACTCCACTCCCCTCCCAAAAACAGGCTGGCAACACACAGAAAACCAACGTGAAGTAACACTTGCATTGTTGCTTTTCGTTCGGTCAGTGAGAGCGCTGGTTACACACCTACCCTCCCCCTTCCCTCCCCTCTTCTCTCCATCCTCTCCCTATACTCCACTCCCCTCCCAAAAACAGGCTGGCAACACAAAGAAAACCAACGTGAAGTAACACTTGCATTGTTGCTTTTCGTTCGGTCAGTGAGAGCGCTGGTTACACACCTACCCTCCCCCTTCCCTCCCCTCCTCTCTCCATCCTCTCCCTTTACTCCACTCCCCTCCCAAAAACAGGCTGGCAACACACAGAAAACCAACGTGAAGTAACACTTGCATTGTTGCTTTTCGTTCGGTCAGTGAGAGCGCTGGTTACACACCTACCCTCCCCCTTCCCTCCCCTCCTCTCTCCATCCTCTCCCTATACTCCACTCCCCTCCCAAAAACAGGCTGGCAACACACTTGCGATTCCCTAGGTGTTGCAACTATGGACGGTGGTAATCACTTAACATCAAGTTACCCACATGTTCTGTAAGGTTAAGATATGCTTAGGCTATGCACATAAATAACCTATGTATGTTGTGTATCGACCTGTTTATCAATTATTTCAACATGTTGGCTTACAGATAATGGCTTGTATTAACGTTAAGCCTATAAAATAATGTATTATAATACCGCTGATCTATTTTATAACGTATTTTCAATGTCCGAGGCATCCCAACTCAATCCCGCAGAATAGTAACCTTTATAGGTTGTAATGATCACCTAAGAATCCCTGAAATCAGGTAGACCGGGTGCCCGTTTCCTACATTGTCACATTAAAAACTACTATGATTTAGTTTTTAGTCGATCTTTAAAAGTCCTAATTAATGCAAAGAAAAATGCCCCGGAGAAAAATTGAAATAATAATACTCGAAAATTTAACAGATCAGAAGCGTTACTTATTTTAAAATGAAAATGAGAACAACGGACCTGTATACCTACGTCAATATTGACGTGAATTAGATAATATTTAACGCAATTGCCTTCTCATACCGGTTTGTAGACACTAATTGAACAGGAGAACACTTACTCTAACTGGTATTAAATATGAACACGTTATAACGTGTGACTGAACATCTAGATATGTGGTTGGAATACCGCACTCACTGTGTCACTAACTCACTGGCACATTGTCACTAGGGTTGGCACGTTTCTTTCTAGTCACTACATATATCTAATATATATGATGTGTAAAATCAGTTGGGAGCAAGGGAGTTATGGGAGTTTTGCAGGTTTACCGGTCTGTTTAATGCGGCTTTCTCTGGTATACCCACACGCGGCGATGATTTTTTTTTAACATATCACGGCAAAGTCACTGTACTTTGCCTGATGTTGAGCACAGTATAATCCAAAAACAATGGCGACTACCGAGAGACGCGCTATCCATCACCGGTCGTCACTGTCATGCCGGCCTGCATCAATGTCTTCACGTTACGCTTGAAGGACCCCATATTATATGTTTTTCGGTCAAAGTTCACTTTTTTAATAAAGCGATATATTAGATGTGTACTTTTGCGTGACGTATACGATTTGTCAGTGATCAAAAACAGAACACAAGAAAGTACTAGGAAAGAGAAACAGGTGGGCTGAAGGATAAGCATTGGCGTTAGGAAATTTAGACTTGAAACTATAAACACGTGCTAACATTGCACATAAAATTTTTAGTCAATCATATCTACAATATTATAATTTACGCTGACACAATTAATTCATAATTTATTTTCCATTCCATATAATCTACTCATTATTTACTAGCTTGTACCCGCCGACTTCATCAGCAACGTATTTTATATATGGGGGGGGGGGGGGGGACACAAAGCACCACACTCGCTGACCACATAATACTTACTTAATGTAGTCATCGTAATGACTTATATAGATTCAGAAACAGTTTAAACAATTTATAATAAGATACTATTTCTAATATTAAAAGTCATAGGAAATAAGAAAATGGGTAATTAATGAAACTTAATAAGCACCTAAATCAAGTTAGTTAAACATCATTTGTTATTGAAATTAATTACAATAAATACATTTTGATGCCGATTTATCATGGAAATATTTATAGGTAAAAAAGATAAGAAATCATCAGTTTTAGATTTTTTGATTATAAAAATACATTATCAGCGTGAGATTTTATAATATTCATGGGCTATTGAACTTTTGGTTCTCTTTTGTGGATCTACTTGGATTGACTCTATTGGAATACATAATAAAAATGCGAATATAGAAACCTGATATATATATATATTTTTATTGTAGCACGGCAAGGTGACTGCACTGTGGCTGATGATAAGCACAGTACAATTCAAAAACAATGGTGACCACCGAATGACATACTATCCATCGCCGGTCGCCGCTGTCATGACAACCAGCGAATAGCTGGATATGCATATCCCGAAACGCGACCCGCAGAAGCGAATCACTATTACGGGCTTTTTCGCCATATACATGGTGGTTGCGACCCAGTCGGGCTGTAAAACCCTACCACCCCGCTTTTGCCATTGCCTCGTTCATTATTCAGCAGGGTGCACCACGTGCACGACACCCCTTACACCCCAATATTATGTTATACCATACCATAATTATATATAAATTTAATTACCTCAAAGTGGAATTGTAGCTCTATGAGAAATAAATACAATATTAATTCTCTTATAACTTGGGAACAGCCCTAATTCTAACGAACGGTAGTGGCGCGACTGATTGGCTCTTGTGGTTCCGGCTCGCGGGTCGCGGGAACATTGTGCGTGCGACCTCCGCCCTACCGTACATCTGTGGGCAGTTTACACGCGACGGCACACAACGTCTCAATACGCTGCGGTGTCCGTTTTGAACGCGGGCCTAATTGTGAATGGGCTACTAGTTACTTAGTTACGGATACTATAATTTAATATTGAAATATGTTTATACTAAGTCTCTGTAAACGTCGTGTTAACGAACTGGGGAATGTGGAAACGTTCGCTCTTAGCCAATAGATTTAAATAGCACCAAATTTTATGTATAACTTTATAACTAAGTATGCATTGCAATTAATAATGTACAACTCGAAAAAGTTTACGATAGACTCCTAGATAATTACCTCATTAAAATATTTACACTTTATCCAATCTTAATAAATACGGTTACTTTTAAGTAATAAAACTAGGACCATTCGATGTAGAATTTTTCGTAAATGGTTACTTAGTTTTTGGATTCGATTGACCCGTAGCCAATTTTTTTTAAGCCTATTACTATTATTTAAGTATAATTTACTGCACAACCTAATGAACAGTGACGAGAAATGATGCCGCATATAGTGATGGCAAAGCTTTGGATAAGGTTTATGTGAATTACAATATAGTATAGTAGTCCGGTGAAGCTGTTAAGACCTTGCTAGGTCAAAAGCGTAGTCAGTTCGAAAAAAAAAGAATTACAATATTAATTTGTTATTTAATAGATTGAATTTGTAAATAATTATCAAAGCTTGAATCATAACACTTGCTCCATAATTACATCAGCGTCATTCGGGTAGAGAAAATCAAGTCGCGATGATGGAGATAAATATATAATTAGCTCATTAAGCGTTGATACGCTTCGACGAACAAAGGAGCATGTGTTAGCACATACCTACACCAAATGAAACATTGTTTCAGTCCATCATTAGTTGAAGGCATTGCCGCAGCGGGGCGCCACGGACAACTTTTGTCTCGTAATTAATATTATGAAATTGTAGCATCGCCCCGGCTTATCGACGCCCACTATTAATTGGTTCCGATATTGATACTTCTTTGTTAATAGGTATATTATGATGGGTGGTCAGGATACCTCCATAGTGTTTTATAATACTTCGATACAATAACTTACAGATTTTCTTTGAATTAGCATTCATGTACCAGAGCGGTACTTGTGCACAATCTACCTTATAGTTTCATTTGGTAAGGATGTAAACAGCTGAGCAATATCCAAGACGTTATAACTGCTTCAAAATTCGCCATTTTTGTTAATTTAGAATCGCCAAATTGACTCTAGTCGAAAAGATGGAATCGTTCAAGAAAATTCAAAAGCTTCTCTTTGGAGTTTTGAACGGATAAGTTTTAAATTAAGACAGTCAAGAGTTTTAGGAATTCGTATTAACAATGAGAATATTATATGAATTAATTATTATTATTTGCGAACATGCAACAAGTAGTGTGTTTATTTTTGCTCTCGAGTTAATGTTAAATGTTAATGATTATTAGATATAATCAAATGCATTATAAAGGTCAGATTAGTAGTGTATGTAACAATAATTACGATGACACGGCTAAAATATTATTTTAAGTTGGGAAATAAATATAATTTCTATTCATTTACCTGTGAAATAACCAACATGTACTATTTAAGGGAACGAGATCGTATCACTAAACTAAAAGCAATTGAAAGACAAAGAAAATGAATCCCTGTTAGCGAACTTCACGAAATCATTTTAATGGCTTAATGACACTAATTCCCTTGTCGAGCAAAGGAAGATAAACATCTGGCGGTAAACAATCACTTGGGAAGAAAACGAGCAATTTGGGTCAATAAACGGTGGGTGCCTTTCTACTTCGATGTGGCGAACTTGCTACGCATTTGATCTTCATTACTGCCGTAATTGCTAGATTTCGTTCTTGAAGTTAGAAGTATGTTGTTTCTTATTTATTTTGACTTCCAATCAACGATCTAACTTTTTTAGTTGTGCCTTGTAATACATTATGAAAGCTGATTTAGGCAATGGTTATTTATTGTTATAGTGTGTATTTATGATACATATGTGTATCTATCTATACATATATAAATATGTAGAGTCAAAACTGTTAACAAAGAAATTGAAGCGATTATATAAGTCGATGGTATTCGGACACCACATCGATCAACGTAGGTTTCATATCCTTGCAACTGGGTCCAAGCTTTGGGTCCTTCAAGCGTAATCCTATAACATGGGGTCCTTCGAGCGGAACGTGAAGAGACATTTATGCAGGCCGACATGACAGCTACGACCGACGAGGGATAGCGTATCTCTCGGTAGTCGCCATTGTTTTTGGATTGTACTGTGCTCACCATCAGGGACAGTGCAATTACTTTTCTGTGCTAAAATAAAAAAAGGAAAATATCGTGATGATATCATAGCATGCTGGTAGGGCCTTTTCCAAGTCCTGGCTAGACCACCGTCAAGTTGAAAATTTACCGCCATGCCCCTATTAGTGCATTCCGGTAGCTGAATTTGAGAGCCAATACAGTCTTCTCTAGGTTTAAGCATGTTTTTGTATCACATGGTCATGTAACATCAGATGATATTGTGTTCAAACGCTTAAAACCTTTAATGTATTAAAAAGCACATCTTCCTCCTTTGCTTGTTAACATATTGTCTTTATTTATTAACTATTGAAAAATGTAATATTATCAATAGAACAATTTGCAAATAGTTCCTTCTATTCCCTTATCATCGATCATGTTATGCGTATTTCAATAAATTAAATATTATTACATGATTACGTATTTGTACAAACTCGCAGCGGACTTAAAACACAATGGTTGTAGTGGAACGTTGTTTAGCAAAGAACCAAATTAAGTTCGAACTTAAAAAAACAATATCAATTATGGTGGAATTGCGACCACTGCTCAACCGACAGTCTATACGTTAATAGGCGTATATGATACAGTTCAATTCAATCCAGTTAAATTTATCTAACAATTTTAAACTTATAATCAATGAACATACATCAACAAATTTTTACAAATAGTACAAGAACCATGTGGTTAGGAATAAGCGTGAAATTATTGTGCGTCAATCAAAATTCTTATTGAAAACGTTTTACTAAGGCAACGTCTCACTGTAAGCTATAAATTATAAGCTATTTTTCCTTTTACACAAAAATAATAAAACGGATTTATGTACCTAGTTTTTATGTATGACATAGTTTTTAATTTATATATAGTGGATGCCTCTATGAGCTGCTGCTGAGCTCGAGCTTTTGTTATCTTTTCGATATTAATGTTGGAGTTCCTAGCGTCGACTGCAAGCCTGATCTTCTCCAAAACATCCCCACTCGTGTCAATTTCAGCGGTCGACGAAATAATTACCGAATGCGCCGGGTGGAGCGTCGTCAAATTTGGTTTGTGTACTTTCGGAATTCTTTTTTCTGGGGTATTTATTTTAACGTTATTTATTTCTCATGTTTGCTTTTCTATCTTTTCTATTCTCGTATTTATATCTTGTAAAACTAAATTAATATTCCCTATCTCTTCCTTCATATCCGTCGTTTGATTTTCCTTGTTGTTTCCCTCCTCTCTAAATATCTTTCTAATTTCGTGTGTTATTGCTTCTAAGTCTAAATTTATCTTTATTTCTTCTTTCTCGCTTGATAACCCTTGCACCAATTCGGCTAGTTTGTCCGAGTGAGCCTTTTCCCGTTCTTGCAATTCATTTTGAAATTTGATTTTGTATGACAAAGTAACAATAAGCCTTATTACCGCTTTTTATTTATCTTTATTAGTTAGCGTATTAGAACAAGGCTGCTCAAACTTTTTATTAATCGGGTTAAATAGACTATTCAGTCATTTTTGGCGGATCATGGACAGTGAATTTTTTAGTTACTTTTAAGAATGTTACTCGTGGGCATACGGCTTGTTTATTACTTACATTCCAATTGATAACTGTATTGAAATTGCGTAAAATATATTTACTAAATGAAATAAAAACATTCCTTCAAAATGTAAATCCCATTAACTTTTGAAAGACCTTTAAAACAAGCATACTCAGCTATAACTAAATAATTTATCTTCGAATTTGTAATAGCATTAATATTTGTACAATTTTTTTTATTAAGAAAACATTTTCACGCAGTCCCTCCCGAAATGTCGTATTTGAGTTTTACGACCCTATTACCGGGAACTGTAAATATTTATAGCGTATAGTAAACGCTTCAGCAGCGTACAAAATTTGTTAGTTGTAACCTCAAACTTGAACGTTTGTTCTGTCGTTTAACGTTCAATATTGCCTTAATTCGGTGTGTTGGACGCGAAAAGGGCGGTCGGGGTCACTTTAATGTAGTCGCTATTAGCCTTTTGACTCGTGTGGCGAAATCACTCTTGAATCAAACACGTCTGATCACCACGGATTGATTTTATCCAGGCATAACGCATGTTGATTTTATCAGTCTATTTGTAAACGATTTGATTGATGTATATATAGTATATAAAGCGTACTCATGCAGGCATGCTACTCGGATCACGGATGTTTTATGTTATTTATCACTATTTATTTGTAATAACATACATCAGTTTATTTTTTTATCTACTGGAATATGTTTAATATAATAGTAGTATGTTTACTTTATAATTTCTGAAGTTATACTTAATTTGGCGCGTTAGGGAAAAATGGTGAGAGTAAATTTTTACGATGCGCGCGCACGCCATCACGAAAATCCGACACCCTGAAGTTAGCTATAGTCAACATTTTGTTTCTTTTCTATTGTTAGTGTCGTTTTTTCTATAAATTTAGAATAAGGCGAACGATAAAATTTTGGAAAAGATTTTTATGTTGTTACGCCAATGAAGTATAACTTCTAACGCGTGTACATAAGTACATTAAGTACACTTTTTTAAATGTATAGCCCATTTTTTAAATTATACTTTTACATTACATAATTTGTTGTTGATCACGTTTTTCAAATTTTGTAATAGATACGGTATTTTTTTTGAACTTGTGCTCCCAACAATCGTTTGACTTATGTGTCATAAGATCTAAATTCGTTTGTATGGGGCTTAAATCCTTGCCGTGTTATCCTTCTTCGCAAGTCTAACCTAACGTAACTAAAGCGAGACAAAAGAGCAAGATGGCGAACATTCAGCGACCGCGCTGCATTTAATTCGAAACCTTTTTAAAGCAAGTATTCAATACCTATTTCACTTTTTTGTAATAACACCGTTGCGGATATGGACAGTCCAGGGACTAAATAATATTTTTCCTTATGAGTGACTATCTATTCCACATTAAATTACAAAATAGCATCACTAATAGCATACTAATTATTCTTAGTTATTCTTGTCGGTCAGTTCTTTTATTAACAAATAATATACTACATTATTGCCTATTGTCTGTGTCTTGTTTAACTCGGATAGAATTGTGAAAGTGGACATAGCGTGTTTGACAGCGCGTTTGTGATATTGAAGAGCGAAAAAAATTCCCGCGTCCAATTCGAAGTCATAACCGTCACATCTCACTTGAAACAGACAACTGTACTTTGGACATTGACGTCTGGATTGTAAATAATATTTAAAATACAAATATGAAGTGTGGGAAATACATTTTTAAAGATCGAATATCAGTTTGATATAAATACTTATTTGTACAATTATACCAGTAATAAATAGATCAACGGAACTTGGTTGGTTTTGTGATGTGATTAACGGTTCTTATTTTATTACTAAGATTAACTAATACCCGCGAGTTGGTCTGCGTCGTTTATTATTTTAACAATATATATTGTATTCCAATTCTCCACAATCCAATCCAATTTCCAAACGCGTACTACTTGTAAAAGTCGTATTTTCTTAAAAACTCTTATAACTTTATAATAAAATAGCTGACCGGTGCAACTTCGTCTGCACCAAATCGATTATTAGCAGTTTTAATTGTATTTTTAAACGCAAGAAATCTTAAAAAACCTAAAAACACGATTGCAGCGACATCTAGCGCTCACAACTGTGAATTCAAACTATACAGGGACTCACGCAAACATATACCCAGTTGGTATGTGAAAAATCTTTTAAAAGAAGACTAGAACCCGTTCGGAGCATCTCCTACCGAGTCAGACTAAGATAAAAGCTAACCTACGTATATTGCCGATAAATGTCTTCCAATCCCCTTGGGTTGCTCCTGTGCCGCTTAACTTCGTACCCGTTCACTATTCGCGTAGAGCCTACTACAAGAATCTACAATATTCAGAAAAATAAATTTATCAAATATCGAAACAACATACATACTGATATAACTCTAATTGAGATTCATCTTCTACAATGCAATGTTACTATTATCTAGGTTTATGTTTTGGAAAAAGGTATTGTTACCTTTGTTTAGCAAACATTTTTTTATACAATAAAATAAATGTAACAACATATGTGATAGTTTCGTTTACACATATGTTTCAACTTTGTCGACATGGTATCATTGAAGTGAACTTTGTTTAGAATAGTTATGGTTTCAAAATCAAATGAAAAAAATTCTTCATAACAAAGATACATCAATAGAATTTAGTCTACTTGATAGATTTTATGTTTCTAATTCAACAACAACATTATACGAAACAACGAAGGCGTCGGTTCGGAAGCCAACGATAATTATTTTGTTATTTGTTTTTTTTTTGATTATTTAAGTAGCATAGGAAGATAAAGTATAGTTTAAATTTTTAGCTAATCTGTCTGTTATATATAGCACAAAGAAAATTTACCAAAATATGTCAAGAATTTCCTAGAGGACCCCTTGCGTTTTATGGGCCAAAAAGTATTCTAGATGTAACTTTATAATATTAGTTATCACTGTGTCAACTATCGTTAAGATTGTTTCAGTACTTTTAGAGTGATACGTGTTCACAGGAACAGACAGATAAAAATTGTAAAAGGACTTTTTTTGGCTTCTTTATCCGATACACATTTTTCAAAAATATTTAATATACAAATATGGTCTAGTTTACAGATTTATTATAGTATAATAATACTAGATAGAAGATGTAGCTATTATAATACTCTTTATTTAGATATGGACTGTCTAAGTAACCAAAGAATAATAATTTATTCGAGGTATATTTTAACGATGTCTCCGATTAGAACTAGTACTAAATAATATAGTATACTATTATATATATATAGTATACTAAACAATATAGTATTCACTATTTGAATTTCGAGATAAGGATGCAAAGCGATAAACGTGAATTTTACATATGTTAGATCGAATATACGAAACATGGATTAAAATCAAACTATTTCTAGAATCATCAATATTAACCGTAGGAATGTCGCATCGAGGAAGACCGTAAACGTTGCGTGGTAACAGTGGCTACACTAATGTCGAACTTCTCGACGCGACTTGGCCCCTGTCCAATTGGGCTGCGATTAACTGCTGTTAACGTATAGAAATCTCGGAAATCGCAGCTTTAGTTAGTCCTAACGTATCCAGTCCTGTACAGATTGGCGTTCCTAATGAGCGTATTCAAATTTAATTGTATTCCAATGGCCTATTTACTACATATATAGATTAACTGTGGATGTTACATGTACTTCTTATCCACTGGACATATATCTTCTATGTAAATAAAAATCAATTACTTATTATTTTTGCTGTGTTTGTAATTATCAGGGCAAAGGCTTCTATGAAAGTGAATGCTTAGAAAAAAAACAATAGAGAGACCTTCAAAATATTGTCAGTTTGACGTTAAGCTGTTTAGATACCACTTTATTAATGGTAAATGGTCGTACTATAAGGGAAGGTTCTATCTCATTCTATTCGTTAGCAAATCCATGCGAACACGTATCTGTCTGCTAGTAAAAACTTGAAATTATAAATATCAACTAGCAATACATAAAGTCGAATACTATACCACAAGATATATGTATGTTCACAATTATGTCAAATACAAGCTGATGTCCGCGACTTTGTTTCTTTAAGGCTACGTGTTTTATCTAGAACTGATCTATCGTGCTTTTATCATTTGTTTTGTATCTTTTTATTTATTTCCGCATAATATAATATAACTATATACTAAGGCCATGCAACAGTTAATTCTTTTAGTTGAAGATATGTCTGGCGAAAATTTTTTTACTACTTAGGAAATGTAAAAGAGTGTGAATCTAAGTGGTTTATTTGTAGGTGGTAGAGCCACGCTGTAGATAAAAAAAAACAAAACAAAAACAATATTAATAGTTTCAACATGAATGGGTCGTCTCGCTCGGGGTATGACCACACTCTCACAGAAAACCGACGCGAAGTAACAGTGCTTGCATTATTGCGTTTAGTTCGGTCAGTGAGAGCGCCGGAGGCCCACCTCCCTTCTCCCTTTCCCTTCCCCTACCCCTACCCCCACCCTCATATACAGGCTGGCAACGCACTTTCGTCTCCCCTGGTGTTGCTAGTGTCTATGGACGGTGGTGATCACTTAACATCAGGTGACCCACCAGTTCGTTTGCCTGCTTTTGATATATAAAAAAAAGTTGATAGTGTTTTGGCTACCGCTTCGACGGACGTAGGTTCGAATCTTAGGAACTGAGTCAGAGCTTTCAGTGAAGAAAAACATTGTGACGTAATGATGGCATGGAATTAGGGTTTTCTCTAAGCTTTCAAGTTACAAATCTGTCGCCAAGCATCTATTGGTGTCTTCCAGTACCTACACTTGAGAGTCAGATGCCTCTAGGCTAAGCGTGTTAATAATCTTACACCATGTCCTCTTTATCATCAGGTCAGACCGTGTTCAAACGCTACAACCTACACTATATCAAAAAGGCGGGAATTAGCTAGTACTTTAACCATTCAAGGAGCATAATACCATTAACAAAAGTGTGTGTGTACTTATTTACACGCATTAGAAGTTATACTTCTTTGGCGTAACAAGATAAAAATCTTTTCAAAATTTTTATCTTACTCCTTATTATACGTTTGTAGAAAAAACGGCACTAATAATAGAAAAAAGGTATTTAATACATTGAAAGTTTTAATACAAAGAAATACAAACAACAAATACAAAGAAACAAAATATTGTCTATAGCTAACTTCAGGGTGTTTTTCGTGACGATGTGCGCGCGCATCGTAAACATTTACTTTTTTTTCACTAACGCGCAAAAAGAAGTAAACCTTCAAAAACAATTTAGTTTTAATATATTACATTTAAATTAGATTATGTTAAAAATTATTTTATTAAATTATATTATATTATTAAAAATTATTTATTAAAATAAATATTACACATTATTAAATAAAAGCCGAATCGATGGTCCAAACTGCTTCGTTATACCCATTAGTTTATTTTAGTAATACTGCATTATTTCCGTAGATAATTCATAAAAGCACTCTTAAGTGAATCGAGTTTCTTTATCAATGATCTTGAAATAATCATATTAGGTATAGTCCTTTAATCTTTAAATACGTGAATAACAAGATAACTGTTATTCAAATTAAATCCCTTGAAAATAGCCAGAGATGCATGATCAGAGGTTCTACTTAGATGTCCAATGATTGTTTCAGATATAATCAATGTTCTGAAAATTACTAGTACCAGTAACGAAATTATTATGATAGTATTAGTTTTTGTTATATATTAATTTATGTTCACTTGGTATATAATTTATATATAATTTTCGGAATACATCATTTAATATTAACGGAGTGTTAACCCTTAAATGCCTACTTTATAGAAAACGATACGTGTTTATTTTCCTAAAAATAAGGTTTAAAATTCACTATTACTATTTCATAACTTTTCCAATATTTCCGTTCACATTTTTTTATAAGCAAAAACAAATTATCAGGCATGTAAGGGTTAAATCGTAGATTTACGCAAGTTAACGTAATGTATTAATTTTACTACAGTAGATTATTTTCATACGTTATAATATCTTATGATAGAAGGTAACGCCTACATAAAAAACCTTTTATTATAAGTATTGGACATTATTTTTCAGTCGTAATGACTCTATTAAAAAAGGTCTGACGTTAACCTAACCTATAGGTGTCTAGTGGATTTTTCGGCGTATTTGTGGGACTATTCGATACGAAGTCACTTCTTATTTTTGAAGTTATACTTCTTTTGGCGCGTTAGGAAAAAATTATGAGAGTAAATATTTACGATCCGTACGCACTTCGTCACGAAAAACCGGCACCCTAAAGTTATTACGATGCGCGCGCACACCATCACGAAAAACCGACACCCTGAAGTTAGCTATAGTCAACATTTTGTTTCTTTGTATTAAAACTTTCAATGTATTAAATACCTTTTTTCTATTGTTAGTGTCGTTTTTTCTACAAACGTAGAATAAGGCGAAAGATAAAATTTTTGAAAACATTTTTATCTTGTTACGCCAAAGAAGTATAACTTCTAACGCGTGTACATAAGTACACATATCCTTTTTTTTTCACTGTGTATCATTTCATCACAATTACTTTAGAAAAGATAGTCCCTCAAGGAAAAAAGTAATTAATTATTTTGCGTTATATTCTACGTAAAATACCTTTGATTTATCATGAGTAACTCGCATCATTCGTCATTCCATTCCTGTTGGAAGGATCGATGACGTGACAAGTATAATGTATCATGGGGAGATAATGTTCCTAGTTAATTAATTATCTCGGTTTCGTATGCTCCAAGGAGGTTCGTACTGACTGTGGGAAACCTTTAGGAAAATCGTTTACTAACTCAGTTATATAATGAAGTTCTGTTTGATTTTATTGTAAGTATGGTGCCCACCCCTGCCTAAAACTTGGTCACGAATTCTTGATAATACAACAATGTCTATTAAAGTACATTTAATTTTAATTGCACCTTTAACAAATAAAATTCATGATATATGGAAACGAAATATACACATTCTACTTTATATTTATATATGCAATAGTATGTATTTAGATATTAATAGTGGGCGTCCAGTGGTCGACATTTGACCATAGTTCATTGATTTTTTTAAGTTTGAATTTTATTAGGGTTAATATCAATGTTGAATGTAGAATAAAAAGGGTAATTGGAACTTAAGAGTAAAATAATACATACAGTCGAGCATAGCAACCTCCTTCACAACCTTTTTTGAAATTCTTTATTGACAGATGTCAAAATGTCTTTTTTATTTACATGTGTGTATATGTTGTGTAAAATGGAATCATTAGTGTGAGTAATGCATATTTTAAATAACTTAATGTACTTCTTATGCATTTTATATAAAATAAATAGCTTTCTGCACTTCTCCTCCATATAAACTTTAACTATGCCAAATTTAACGTTCATCTGTTCGCCCAATTCCGTTAAAAAGGGATACAAAGTTTAGGCTTCACGTATTAATTTAGATATTATATAGCCTACTTATTACCTGTTACACGTGACTTCATCCGTGTTGAATTTAGCAAAACAATTATATTTTGTGTTAGAGTACGCATGGTTTGGTTTTGAGAATTTCGTCTGGAATGAAGGCAGAATCATATGCTCAGCTGACGGAAAACATCAATAAGATACCTGGCGATATGTTTTTAACTTAAAGTCGTTTTAATTAGGCGAACTATGAAAATTAATTTACCTTCTTCATGTGGCCATGACAAAATTTGCTGATTTTTTTTTGTATTTACTGCAGCTATTCCTCTGACATAGTGTCGGAGACTTTGTGTTGGAAGTCAATGTTGTGGCGACGTGTTAATGTTTACCTTAATCTAGGATTTAAAATATATCGCGTCTATTTTTAAACGCAACAACATTTATATCCAGGGGTGTGTCAACGGCGATATTACGTGTGTAAATTGTGTATGGGATTATGTGGTAAGTGTGTCAGTTTTTTTTCTTTGTTTTTTTTTTTCATTAATAAATCTTATTCTAGTCATTTTCTTCTCTTATACCTATGTTACATGTTTATGCATTGCCATTACTTGCAAGTAATTGAGACACAAACTTTCCTTACTTATTGTTATATATATTTACAAATTATTATAATTATTTTTTCATGTTATTTATTTAATACCTTTAAATTATTAATTATTTTGTCACAATATTCCCTAAACATTATATTTATTGACGTATAGTTTAAAATGGTATGCAAATTTTCTTTAACTAATTCAACTTCTGTTACCAATTCAAATTCTTTTCTTATTTTTTCATACATACAACAATCCAGCACTACATGCAATGCCGTTTGAGCTGATAGCAGAGCTGAAATTGTTAAATACATAGTTTTAGTCAGGTTTATTCTAAACGACAAACATACCAGGAATAAATTATTAATCCAATATCTTTCAAAGCAAACATTGATCAGGCTAGAGGTAAGCCACAATTCCTATTTATTCTACGCTAGAGTTATACATATATTTACTTATCACTCCTTTTTTTTCTCGAACTGACTACGCTTTTGGCCTAACAAGGCCTTAACAGCTTCACCGGACTACTTATACTCATTCAAAATAAAACGATAGGAAAATTAAGATGTCTTCTATACAGTGTATAAGAGAGTGAATATCGCGTCTCAGCTTAATATACCTTTCATCACCCCCTACTACTTGTTTATACTATTCTTTTAATCGTTGAAATATTTAATGTTAGTTGACACAGTGATAAAGAATTATAGCATAACAGAAAACTAAAAGCTAATATTGTTAAATTTATTTTCAATATATTTAATAAATGGTATTTTAAATTCATTTTTCGTTGCTAAATGTTCTTATGTTTAAATATCGGGTTGGAATATTAATAATGTAGTTTATTTTATGGCGAGCTTTTGCTTGTGGTTTCGCCCGCGTTAATGAAGATATGACTTATCTCTCGGTAACAGTACTTTATTAGAATCAAAGGTATCCTAAATCTTTCTTTGTACTCCTGACCACCTGACGTGATAACGACCAAATTTCATGATGATTGGCTTAGTAATTAGGGGGCGAAAACGTATAAAAAAAAAACTTATATAAGCCTTTATAATATTAATATAATAGAAAATAGAAAACCAACGTGAAGTAACAGTGCTTGCATTGTTGCGTTTCGTTCGGTCAGTGAGAGCGCCGGATAACCCATCGCCCCTCCTCTCTCCTCTCCCTCTCCCTCCTATAACCATTCCCTCCAAAGGGTGGCAACGCACTGGCGACCCCTCTAGTGTTGCTAGTGAACATGGACGGTGGTGATCACTTGACATCAGGTGACCCACCAGTTCGTTTGCCACCTATGATATAAAAAATAATAATAATAAAGTAAGGATTTTTTATAGTAATATTATTTAAACAATTAATGTTCTTCCTTTCTGCCTTTTTCGACTTTTTCCAAACGGTTAGGGTCGACTCAGTGTGTTTTCTTCTTCCACTCTCATTTATCAGGTACTCTTCAGTATTCACACCTTTTATATATAACTATTATTCAAACAGATGCCCATATCTTCTTCGGTCGCCCGTAGTCCGGTGAAGCTGTTAAGACCTTGCTTGGTCAATAGCGTAGTCTGTTCGAAAAAAAAAAAAAAATTCTTCGGTCGTCCTGTAATCGTATATCTGTTTACCGTGACAATTAACCTTGTTGCGATATTTTATTTTTTACTGTTCAAACAATATGTTTCATGTCGAAAAATCTATTTTGAAGATCTTAAGAAATAACGTAAAATATTAGGATGAAATAATAGGATACATTTAGAACTATACATTTACTCATTTTGTGTATACTACTATACCTAAGCAGACACTTATACTCACTTACACATACACAAAAATACATACCTACCTTACGTTTAACGCGTAACTAAATTTTTTTCCTACCGTCCCATAAGAATTTTCACTTCAATAATAATGTCCTGAAATACAATTATTAGTTATTGTAGTAACGCGTTTGTAAATGCATAACGTGATACAAGACAATAAATCGATGCGCTCACCGCAGTGTGGAAGGCTCTCCCGCGGTGGGTAGGCCTCTATCCTTTATCGATCATGCGCCGTATCATTAGATATCATTGTGATATATGATCAATAGTGCGCCCGCGGGCCGCAACTACACTCTTACACGTAGGGCTGTCAGCAAGGAATTTATATTTACATATTTGTTCATACTTGGAACTCGTATTTATACTTTGCATTTATAATTTAATAATTTTCATTTGTGCAAGTCGAAACCCTGCCCCGAAACATAAAAACTTTTTTTAAAGACTTTATATAGGACTAGATGTGCTCTAATGTAATCTAATGTAAGAAAAGAAAACAGTTACTAATAAACTCATCTGAATGAATGAATCGTCAGTTTTTTTTTGTTTTTATTGTAGCTCGGCAAAGTGACTGTACTGTGCCTGATGGTAAGCACACAACAATGGCGACCACTGAGAGACATACTATACATCGCCGGTCGCCGCTGTCATGCCGGCCTGCGTAAGTATCTCTTCACGTTGCGTTTGAAGGACCCCATGTCATAGGAAGGAGGAAACACACTGGCCGGGAGATTGTTCCACAGCTTCACGGTACGGCAAAGATAAGATGTTGTAGAATAGTTACTATTCTCTCGTACTTAAGTCGCGTCGTCATTAAAATCACAATAACTTTTGATAGAGAGAAACGATTTTAATGAAACCAAGATTAAATTAAATGGCGGATATAATTTTCTTGGTAATGTTTTATCGCGAACAGTACTTTAGCAGTGATGCGTGTTCATACAAACAGACAGACATACATTTAAAAAAATGATGGAATTTACTTATTCCTTATTTATTACTTATTCCAAGACACCTGCAACATTTTTTTTCTCCAAAATCTAAAAAGTACAGACACATTCTTATTATATGTATATATATATCTTGAAAAAAAAAACGTTCAGCGGCATTTCAAGCGGTGTTCGCGAAGTGATGCGCATGCGCAAGATAGGGGAAGTAAACGGAAAACGGTTCTTACACAGAAATTTTGCAATAAAGTAAACTCTATACTTTTTTATAAAAAAAAATTCTGTACTTAAAATATACGATTAAGATAATAAAACAACAGAGACAACTTCGTGGATATTAGTGAGTTATGATATAACATCGTATGAATTACTTAAAATCTATTAACTCAGTAATCTAAATACCATACAGCCTAAGAGATATTTATATTTTTGACGCAAAATCTAAGTCCGTATTTAAATTAATCTTACTTAGTAAATGTGATTTAAAGTGCTAATTCATAAATAAAATTAATTAACATCATTTTTACAAATTTCCTGTTTTACGATCAAAAAGAGATTTTCTTTTATTACTCCGAACCCTAGACGGAGGTTTTATACTATCGAATCCAAAAAAGTTAAAGAATTAGTATCTGTATGACAAGGCTTCTTATCTTAATAGCTAGTACCGACTCTCATAATGAAACAATTAAGACAATACCTCACGAACAATGGACCAAATAAAAGGAATTACAACATTAATCTTCCTCACGTGTCCGCTTGTTTGTTTTCCTGTGTCAAACACGAAATACGTTTTTAGACTTTAGAAATTGGTATAGAAAAGTGATATGTTTACATTTATCTATGTTTTTACGTGTTCGTTTTAATACGACACGCCGGAGATAAGTTTTGACGAGCTGTAATGAGATTTACGTCTTTTTGGTTTATTTTTATCGCTTTTTATCCAATTTAAAAAAAAACCTAAAGCACATAAAGTAGTAATTAAGTTTTTGTATACTACAGAGTACTGTAAAGTAGTAAAAAATTGCTTATATCTATAAATTCTAACGTATACTAAGTATTATAAATGCGAATGTTTGTTTGTTTTGCTTTCACGGCTTAGCTACTTAATACATCATGAAATAATGCAATCTCGTTTTCAGGGGCACAAAAAGGATATAAGGTACCTTTCATCCACGATAACTCTACTCGGTACTTAAGTATATAATGCACCGCGCTCGCGTTATTTTTTTTCGCAAGTCTAACCTAACCAAAGCGAGACGAAACTGTTTTGTTTTAACTTAAAAATAAACAAGTTATATAAAAAAATTATAAAAACAAGTAATATATAAAATTAACAATGATTGTTTCCGAGGTGACATAACCTCAAAACGGCACCACAGTGCGCTCAGCAACATACCGCGGCCGGTTCGCGCTTACCTTGTTTCGTTGTATTTCTCAGTTTATTTATTTTTGTCAATCAATTTTCTAAATGACTACTGCCATTGTCCAGTAGGTAATAAATAATATTACAAGTTTCTTATGATAATTTCAATGTTCTAACAAGATGGTGACCTCCTTGTTAGAACTTTCCATGGAGTTTTTGTGGCATCTCAGATTTCATGGTCCGTGGTTCTATTTTCCATTCACTTCACTTATGCACAATAAACAAACCATATTACATAAAACACCACCAATTTTACACAATATAGAGTCAAGTAACACAAAATTATGAATATAATATAAAATCCACTACATGACAGACCAAAATCCCGCCAAAAACTCCGATCGACGAATGAGTCTACCGATGTTTAGATGAAATGACAGTTATGTTTTGTTCTTGTTGTTAATATTTGTTCTTTATGTCATTCCAATGTGTTTTATTTTTGTTATTAAAATATTGTTTTGTTAGATGGCTCTCTGCAAGGTTGTGTACTTCTAATACATTCATTGAAATAATATAATATTAATTATGAATATAAAGATCTAACAAAATAAATAAATAAAAATAAATTCGATAAAGCCATACTGCTTTACGTACACTGAAGAATTAATTTAAGGATATCATAAAATAATTATTGAATTACAACTTTTATACATTGAAAATAATTCTTTATAATTCTCTCAGTTTTATATTATTACCTACACGGAATTATTCGATCATAAAATAGAAACGGTACTGGCATTTGACTGTAGAGTCGTGATGTATTGAATTTTACCATTAAGTTCAATCTTCTGCACGGTTGATTACTTTTATGGATAAGTATAAATTTTCCTGTACGCGGTTATAATGAGTTTCACAGCATACAGTAATTCAATGCAACGAGTGTTATTTCCGCGGAACTATCTATTACTTACTACTTTACTATATTTAATATATGAATATTGTAGTAAATTACACTTACTTCTTGTAAATTATAATAAAAATGTCTATAAATTTATCAACAATAAGAATCTAGATTTGTTAACACTATCGGCTGACGGTGAAGGAAAACATCGTGAGGAAACCTGAACCTGAGAAGTGTTCTTGTAGTACTACTGTATGTGGAAATATAGAACTGTGGATTTCTCAGAGTTTGAAATCGCCAATACGTCGTGTGCTGGCGTGGTGATTACGGCCATACCTTTCTTCGGGAAGAGGCTTATGGCCCTGCAGTGGGTCTCTTACAGGCTGATGATGAAGAATCTACATTTATTTTATAGCGTATGTATATTTACTATAATTGAAGATATGATTTTTTCTATTGAAAAATTATGGGTTCGCGTCACCTATGATGGCGACATACGCGTGACCTATTGTGCTTGCGTCAGATTAACAACGCGTCATATAGCAGCATGTGTAAGTGTCCACGTGTTAAGATATAAATATTGTTGTCTGTATGTCTTTTGTTTGTAAATGTAACTGTGTTGAGTATTGTACATATATTGTAAAAGTATATTCATATAAAATGTTAAAACAAGATCAGCATGTGTCGTAAAGGCACACGATAGAATTAATCTTTTGTATTACACGGAAACATTTTAATTTAAAATATACAACAGAAGGTCAACGTCACGTGGGGTTCCCAGGCGGTACCCCATCCAAGTACAGATAGCACCCGACGTTGGTCAACCTCGGTGATCGGACGAGATCCGATGTTTTCCACACTCTACTCGACATAGTATTTACCCCCATCACTTTTCGTAACACGAAAATATTGCGGATCAGAATTTCAAAGCCCTCCCATAAGACGTTTCACTTCAGTAATAATAAAGAATATTAATTAAGGGTTCACGGTTCGAACTGTTTTATTTTCACCTATTTATATATTTATAAAGGAAATAAGACGCATACTATATAATTTATAATATGTAATAATGGAACACTGGATGAAGTCCTTTAATCCACAGCTCCACATCCGGTCTCAACAATTTGTTTGTAGTATTTACAAAAGTAGCACACGGAACGTATTTTCGTCATTAAACTGTTTACTTCCTTTTGGTTCGCGAAATGGTAATACTACTTACCTACGATATTAAAGGCCAAGTTCCAAGAATAGACAAGGTATTTGAAGTACTAATACTACATTTTAATTTTCAACAACCAATAGACCTAGCGAAATAAACCTGTGTAACAGTAGTCTCGGAGTAGTATTTTCTCATTGTCGAAGAATGTACATTGAAATCCTATAATTATATGGCAATCAACTGAGATTCCTGTAAGCCTTACACGAATGAGCCGAAGCTTTTGGTTAAGGAAGACGATAGCGGTTTACATGGTGCCATGGATTTTTCTAAGCACACATGGTGAGCTGCCAACTTCAAATTGAAAATGTGTCGACAAGGACCTCTAGAAGTGTTCCGGCAACTATACTTGAGAACCTATTCTAAACTAGATTTAGTTTAGTGTGGGTTTAGATTGCATAAGTGTATACCTAATATTTTACAGGTTTAGTATTAATGTGTGACCACAATTATATCTGATGTTAAATTACAAAGTGGTCTTATGAAGCCTTCCACGCTTCAACCACCACCTTAAAGCACGTCATCTGTTAATATCATGTGAGTTTAAACCTATAATGTACCAAACAATTAGGTAGAAGATAAAATTGTGAAGAGCCATACATTGGTGGGTTTTCCCCATAATTGGCCTGACAGTCTACTAATTTTAAAGCTAAAAATTAGACACCAGTTCTGTATATTTGGGTTACAAAGTATAATTTAGCATCAGTTGATTTTTTGGGTCTAGTGCTTCACTATGTATTTGTGGTAACATGCTAACGTGAAGATAACATGAACTAGAGTCCATAAGAGAGTAGAACACAGAACTCACCTCGCAGGATCTCTGGGCAAGCAATACCGCTCCTGCATCGCTACTCCACCACCGCAAGTCTTTGAACACCGACTCCATTGTCCCCAGGTACTCCACGCGAATATGGACGTATTCGTTCGTATGTCTTGCGTCGTTTTTGTTGTCTGAAATTTTACTAAATGTGTGGTAAACCATAAATGGTAGGTATTTTTTTTATTATATTAAATTGGATTCTAATTTCTAATTTGAAACATGTTAACAATAATCGATATTATGTTTGGGATAATAATAATAACAGGGAATTACATTATAATAAAATATAGGACTCGTTTAAATCATTATTGGCAATTAAACGAACCAATAGGTTTTTTTATTCATAGTTTATTGACATTGTCAAAATATTCCAACCGACTAAATTGATAATTGACCGATGTCCTATATTTACAATTCCAGACCGGTTGTCTATAATTAAAGACGTACTTTTTTTTTCAAGAAAAAAATCAGTACATATTTTTTGTAAATTTCAATCAAAACTCACTCATGGTCATATCTTTTTTAAATGAGCATAGCCTTTGTATTTTGTAAAGAAACAATTGATATTCCATAAATATGTATGAATATTTAACGCCCTACATAGGCCTGTTAATTTTATTTAGCTTATCAGATAAAAGTCATTTCTCTGTATGTGGTAGAGCCACGCTGAAACTATTACTCGGGGTACTACCACCCTCTCATCGAAAACCAACGTGAAGTAACAGTGCTTGTATTGTTGCGTTTCGTTCGGTCAGTGAGCACGCCGGAGTCCCACCTTCCCTCTCTCCCCTTTCCCTCCCCCTCCCCCCAAACAGGCTGGCAACGCACTTGCGACACCTCACTGGTGTTGCTATTGTGCATGGACGGCGGTAATCACTTAACATCAGGTGACCAGCCTGTTCGTTTGCCTCCTATGACATAAAAAAGGCACCGAACCCGTTACCTCTCCGGTTAATAGAGCTTACCATAGTATTTGTATGGCCATAGCATTTACAGATAGAATGAAATGCTTGATAAGAGGAATATTTATACATATTATCTTTTAAATGAAGAAAACATAAAAAGAACTTGTTAAAATCTATTGTGAAACTGAGAGATTAATGAAATGAACATGAAAGAGAAATTAACTAAATTTTGTTAGAAGAAAACAACGAATATCCTTGAGTTTAACGAGAAGTATGCATTTCATTCCTTTAACTATAAACTCGCAAATAGTGTTAAATATAATAATACATACGGCCTTAAATAATATTTAATTTTATATTTCACTCGACTTGAGGCTAGAAATTTAACACAAACGCGATAAAGATGTACAAAATAGTGTCAGTTGCATTGTTATATTTATAAATAAAAATTGCGGAATACATACATATAAGTGCATCACTTCTGAACTTGTCTGGTTAATTTCTTATTTATTGTGTGTGTGATTGATAAGACAAAGTTTATATGATAGATAATGTTTGGAAAATCGTACGGAGATGTGCAAAATTTGGCTTAAAAAATTTCAATATAAGCGAGTGAACGTATGAGATAAAGAGAATATAAATATATAAATTTAATAAATATTATAAATAACTTTATAAATATTGACAACTTTACGTTCAATTTTTTATTTTTCATTTTATTTCATTACACGGTTTTATTGTAAAGGGAAGATTTGGTATCATTTTCTACGTAAGTACGCTAATAAAATAAATAAATATATATGAATAATATATAATAAATTCCGCGCCAAATGAGACGATTTGAAAAAAAATGTATTGTTTTGTAATATGTTTTAGTAATCCACAAAATCTCAAATAATTTTCAGATTTTTTATTACTCGTTCAAAAGATACTTTTTTATTTTTATATAACATTTTTTAAATAGTTCAAATTTGTTTTTTTTGTACATGGCCTATATAGAATAATCGAATTTAATATTTCAAATTTTTTAATGAAAATTTTTGAATTTTAAACTTTAAATCGAGTTTGAAACCATGTAACCTTCCAATTTTTATTTTATTTTAAACTTCTACCCATTCTTCAACTTTTAAGCCCGGTCTGGTAATGGGGCTACTCTAATTACTATTTATTTTCGATTTTTGTAAATTTCAACTTTTTCAGTTTTTAAATCTCTTATTGATTTCAATTTTTTTTTCAAACCAACCGATCTGACTTTGAAACCCCATATACATATTTACTCTATAATGTATCAATAATTAATAAAATACCAATAAAAGATAAGAACGAAGGGGCCCTAAGGATATAATTCAATGAAAAATATTTAATACATGCCATTAATAAATAGAATAATAACAGTACTATCATCGGCTGAGTGCCTTAAGCACTCGCCTTAGTAGTCCGGTGAAGCTGTTAAAAACTTGCTAGGTCAATAGCGTAGTTAGATTGAAATAAATAACAGTACTTGCTCACATTTTAAACGAGCTTTGACAAGACTAATAGAATTAACAACATCAGTAAAAAAGGTGCCGATCAAGAGTCTGCAGAAACAAAAAGTATATCACTATGAAACTACATGCTATCAAATTGTATACGTATTTATTACAGAAATATGATTACTTTGTGCGTTATGTTTAATACAAGGAACAATATTATAAAAATGTAGGGTACAAAAACCCAAAACTTTTATTACATATCCGAATTTGATATTGTACGTAATACAAGATTGAACTAGTAAAATAACAAAGTCGACCTTCACATGGAGCATCGGGTAACACCGATGCGGAAGCCTATTGGCGTTAATGAAAAACAAACTATGTGTATACCGAGTAGAAGATATAATTAGAAAAGAAAATGTACATACATCTATTTCCAATCTTTATATATATTAACTCTTTATTCTCATGTCGTTGTATTGCAGTATATATACGGTTATCTTTTTCCCTTATCGAACTGAAATAGTTTAGAAAAATTATCCGACACACAATACATATAAGAGTTGTCGAGGTCACTTATTTCCCCATAGGTCGCGAATTGCATGTATCAGGCAACAGCCCAAGCCAAGGTGTGTCAGGCGCCCTTGAGCTAGTTGCCCAAATAAAATAGGCTGAGTGCCTTAAGCGCTCGCCTTAGTAGTCCGGTGAGGCTGTTAAGACCTTGCTAGGTTAATAGCGTAGTCAGTTTGAAAAAAAAATGTATATATAACCCTCGCCAGACTTTTCGACTGCCCTTATTATACCTGCGCACAACACTTTAGGTATAAATATGTATTATAAAATATATAATAATATCCATAACATTGTTTTCTATTAAAACATATTACAGCCCGACTGGGTCGCAACCACCATGTACATGGTGAAAAAGCCCGTAATAGTGATTCGCTTCTGCGGGTCGCGTTTCGGAATCAGCCTGTGCATATCCAGCTCTTCGCAGGCCGGCATGACAGCGGCGACCAGCGATGGATATTGTGTCGCTGTCACTCGATTGTACTGTGCTTACCATCAGGCATAGTGCAGTCATTTTGCCGTGCTACAATAAAAAAAAAAACCCTTGACTATATTATACGCAAACCCAAACTTACGACTACGTTCAGAGCGGCCAAAAAGATTGGCAAAGACTGTAATATACACCATGTAAGTCATAATTCAGATGCGGCATGGCCTGTAGTCAAATTCAGGTGCTTTAATGGATTGATCATATTTATAAAGAGTCAAAAATATAGTCATTTTATACCTTATGTTATACTTGGCCAAGAACTTTTTTGAAGAATAATTTAAGATGACACTATTTGTAGGTGGTAGAAGCGCGGAAGCTATTACTGGTATCTGCATGAATGGGTCAGCACGCCCGAGGTACTAAACACGTGAAGTAACAGTGCTTGCATTGTTGCGTTTCGTTCAGTCAGTGAGAGCGCCGGATAACCCACCTAAACTCCCCTCCACCTCTCCCAAACACAGGATGGCAACGCACTTGCGACCCTCCCGGTGTTGCAAGTGTCTATGGACGTTGGTGATCACTTATCATCAGGAGACTCGGATGATCGTTTGCCTCCTATGACATAAAATAAATTGAATGGAAATGCTTTAGACGGATATCTATATAACTCTGAAACGACGAGCAAATTTAAATACTTTAAATAAACATGTTTAAATATTGCTAATTTTTGCTGTCTATCGACTGCAATCGAGTAAAATCGTGAATTTATTAATTAAAATTTAAAATACCAAGCGATTAGTAAATTAGTATACTTATATTCTTTGTTTACACTTACCGGCCGAGCAACTTCTGTGCTTGTCGTTTGTGCGTGGGTTAATGGATGTCTTGAATGTGCTGCTAATATTCTGTAACAATAAATAGAATTTGGATGAGTTGGTTCACAGGATCTAGTAGAAAGAACACATAACATATTCCTTGAGTGAACAGTCTGGAGGTGACGTATTAAATTTATGAGACATAGATATATTTATATTTATTAGATGGGGTTGTCCTTTGCCTTATAAACAGACCTTCAGTTTAAACAAACTATAGTTAAAATATAATAGAAAACCAACGTGAAATAACAGTGCTTGCATTGTTGTGTTTCGTTCGGTCAGTGAGAGCGCTGGAAACCCACCCTTCTTCCTCCTCTCCCTCTACCTAACACAGGATGGCAACGCGACTCCCTTGGTGTTGCATGTGTCTATGGACGGTGGTGATCACTTAGCATCAGGTGACCCATTTGTTCGTTTGCCTTCTATGATATAAAAAAACTAATTTAAATTATATTGTGTTTATATAATATGTAAGTCATTAATACTTTGCATTAGTCTTTTCATGTATACTTATTAATTTTGTAGGTCTAGACTAGTTTCTGTGACAATTGAGAAGGGAAGTTTATTTGCTAAAAAGCTTAGTAAAGAGTCACTGTGTTATCTATTTAGCACTTGGATAGAGATAATTGGTTAAACGAATTTGCTAATGCTAGAAAATTAAATCAAAATAGAAAGAAAATCTTCCCATTCAATTTGCCCCGATTTCTAATGATTTAAACGCTTTTGCACATTACTCACTAAAATAAAAATACATACATCATAAAATAACATAACATAAGATTATCTTAAGTCCCTTATGTTTATTCCGTCCAGAGAAAGCTTAACGAAATGTAAAATTTACGATGTGACGATAGCAATTGTTTCCAAAAATGTTACTGTTTGGATATCTTTAAAGGTATGCGCCTTTGTTTCAGTACAATGAACTACTTTCACTGAAACTTTAAAGCTGGTTGAGGTTAAATCTTATATGTAAAATTCGATACAGCAATTCGCTATACATCGCAAAGGAATTTAACGTCACGTTTTGTAGCCTTTGCTGTGACATTATTATTTTTACATATCTGTGTACTATCTATATATTGTGACCAAGCATTATGATACCAACATTTTATAACCTCTACATAATATACTAGCTTCTACCCGCGGCTTCGTTCGCGTGGAATAGTTACTATGTGGCTAACGCTAATACGCAGCGGATGCTGTCAAGAGAAAAATAACCCCGATTTTGAAATATCCTTCATTGGTGCTCCGCTCCTATTGGTCTTAGCGTGATGATACATAATCTATAACCTTCCTCGATAAATGAGCTGTATAGCACTGAAAATCGGACTAGTAGTTCCTGAGATTACCCCCTACAACGTCACAAATTCACAAACTTTACCTCTTTATAATGTAAGTATAGATTTAAGGATACAAATTACCCATTGTATTGAATATACGTTTTAACTTCATCACTAACATACTAAAAAGGTTATCCAAACTGATGTACTGTAAACAGGTATTGATTACAGAACGATGACGCCTTCTGAGACATTTTCGTCTACTCACAAGAAATAAATAAATAACACTAAAATTACTAATAGGCACGGTAATTATAAGCTATTTTAATAGAATTATATAGCAGTGAAATAACTTTTGAACACTGCTATTACCAAAATGTTTTATGAAAACGTGCTACATTTAAAGAATAGCAATTACGCAAGAGACTCTCAGCCCAGTGACTTTTTTAATCTCACGGTCTATAAATGTATAACACATAGTATATATAAAATAATAGTGGTATTAATTAGCAGTTATCATATAACGAATAATTTTCCATTTCCAATAATAAATAACTGTCGTTAGTGAAATGTTTTATGCACAGTTTCTACACAACTGGATACTCTTTGTTAAGTCGCATGTGTGTGTCAATAGATGGTGCTCTATAATTTCTTTACTTAATTGTATCACAGTGTAAATTTTTAATAATAATATGTGCTGATGCCATGTGCCTTTGATACTGAGGCTGAACACTGTTAATTCCCTTGTGTGCCAATAGATAGCGCTGTATGCCACTTGAGTATTATTGATGTGGCGATAATATTGGCAAAGCGATAAAACCATATGAAGATACTATACAGTGCCATCTATTGACACACGTGCAACATAACACTCTTCGAACTGAAAATGTGACAAGCGAATTGTTATACAGAATTATAGTGGTGGCATTCAGTCGTATATAATTGTCCTATAAGATCTATTATTTATTTTATTTATAATCAATATCCACATTTATTGTTCATGATCTGTAGCGTGGATTTTTCGGCTTGATTGTGATATATCTGCTAAAGGCATTCGCCTAAACTACGAAAGAGACGATCAATTTCATTGAGGAGTTTTTGGCGGGATCTTAGAATGCCATGTAGTGGTCTTTATATTTTATCTGTAATTTTGTGTTATTTAGCTCTATATTGTGTAATGTTGGTGGTGCTTTACGTAATATAGTTTGGTTATTGTGCACAAGTGGATCGGAAATAACACCGTGGAGCATGGATTCTGACTT
Source organism: Antheraea pernyi (assembly GCA_015888305.1). Taxonomy (NCBI): domain Eukaryota; kingdom Metazoa; phylum Arthropoda; class Insecta; order Lepidoptera; family Saturniidae; genus Antheraea; species Antheraea pernyi. Next base: position 220,989 of record MU159064.1, on the reverse strand, counting down.
GCCACAAAAACTCCCAGGAAAGTCCATCTTGTTAGTGCATTGAAATTATATCAAGAAACTTGTAATATTGATACTCACTTGACAATAGCAGTAATAGTCTACTAGAAGACTAGTTGCCAAAAATAAAATAGAAGATGAAGAATTTCATTGAATAATAGTTAATCTAAATCTAAATCTAAAATAGAGTAGACTCGTAGTTACTTTGGTTTGTTTAAGGGATTAAAACGCTATATATCGTGTATACTTTAGTAATAGGAAAGCTAGTAATATATGGTGTAGAAAATAATAAAATATATGTATATATATATAAATGTATGTCTAATGTATTCCAATGTCAATTAAATAGGGCACAGAGTATTTGAAACTGAATCACAATCATCCATTGTTGAGATTTTAATGGACGTCTCGTTATAATGCTCATTCATAACCTAACAATTATAGGATCATGAAACAAAGGACCCTTAATAAGCTATGGAAGTGTCAAATAATTATAATTTCTATCACAATCGGCGCCTGTTCTTTATACCGCCGATCGAAGCCCTTTTGAATACAAAGCAATCGATAGTATCAATAAGGGACAACACTTTTGTAAAATACATAATTACCACGAGCTACGAAGGACACGGAAATGATTTAAAATTATATGCTTGTTTTTTTTTACTTAGTGTACCTTTCGAAATTTTGATCGGTTATTTTTGCGTAACGAAAAATGGTGGGGTTAAACACTGTGTTGGAGAGTGTTGACCTTTCACCGATGTTCAGTAACGTCGGGCGTGGTCAGTACTTGGATGGGTGGCAACCTCGGACAATGATGTGACGTTGACTTTTTTGTATTAGAATGATTTCGTGTGATACAAAACTTTCACTTCTATCGCGTGTCTTTACGACACAGCCTATTTTTTTAATTCTATAACTTAGGCCAAATGGTGTAGACCAGAAATACCATAATGGTCTACTAATGACAAATTCACATTGTACGTAATAAGAATTACATGCGAACTGAGGAACATAGTTTAATTAAAAAGTACAATGCTCATGGGATTAATATTAGTAGATAGAAAATCTGTAAAACATATTTGTTGTACCTTATCTTATACCAATATATATACACAAGCTTCACTTTTTTTAATGCAGGTACGATATTATACGTAGGAGGTGTCGATAGCCACAGCGTGTACGTGAATGAATCTCAAATTTTATTAATTACTAGCTGACCCGTGCAACGTTGTCTGCATCAAATCGGTTATCACCGGTTTCAATTATATTTTTAAGTGCGAAAAATTTTAAAACTTTAATATACCTAAAATTTTGGGCAGGCAGCGGCGGGGCTTTCCTCTCGTTCGTCCCGTGAGGGGCACTCGGGGGGACCGCATCAGGGTTACCCCTCTGGCGGTGGCTTCGCTCTCCCCCCGGGAGCATCTTATTTATTGGAATGCGCGCCTCTTGAAAGGCGCTCTCCCGGAGAGGTCTCGACTATCCGTCGGTGTGCGATGGTCGTCTCGGTTCTGTGAAGGGTGAAGTGCAGACCGGCATGCTTGAGGCGCATTAGTTGCGCAGCAACTTCCACATTTGGTCCCCGAAATCCGCTCTGATGGCGCAGGCTTCTTCCGGGGAGGCTTTCTTCGTCTGCGGACTTCGATGTTGGCTTTCGTCTGGCGGTCTTGGGACCCCTACGGGAGGGGGGAGGGCGAGGGGGTTTGTTGGCGTGGGCCATGAGGCTTGCCGGCGCCGTCTCCTCCACCACCGGTTGGGCAACCGTGGTATTTCAACAGCTGGTCCGGCGGTTCCGTAACTCGCGCTTGAACACTGAGCATCATCTGGAGATTTGTTATTGGCCGTGTGCGCGCCCCCGCAGTTGGCGCAGGTCACCGGCTCATCTCTCGGGCGGTCACATAGTCGGGCGGGGTGTGCCCCCCGCACCGCACGTAGGCAATCTGGCGATGGCATTGTAGAGAGAAGTGCTGGAACTGCTGGCAGCGAAAACACTGCGCGAGCCGGCGCTCCCCCCTCTAGGCTTCTATTGTTATTCTGGACATGCTCATTGATGTGTGGGTATCATATACGGCGGGTATAAGCCCGGGCGTCCTCTTCAGTGGCAAGCAGCGGTTTTGTTTTTTTTTTCTTAACTGACTACGCTATTGGCCTTTTCGGAGGCCTCTACAGCTACACCGGACTACTCAGGCAAGCAGCGGCGCGGCTCGTGGCTTTATATACCCGCGCAGAGGTGTACCACCTATAACGTCCAGCTTAAGCTGAACCCAATTTCATATGATTGGTGATATAGATCTGAGGTCAACTTACATTGGTTTTATTAATTTTCCGAAACTGATCATTTTTACCTTATATTTATTATTATTATGTAATCATAATTTTATATAGACCATTATTATTATAATGAAATTTAGTAAAGTTGCAGTCAATGCTACTGAACAGAGAAAGAACAGTAGATAGATAGTTTAACAAATGTTCGACGTGATTCTTTAAATTGGCATAACTTTTTTATTTATGAACCGATTGACATGAAACAAACATTAAATGTTAAGTGAACCTTACTACGACATATCAGTGAAAACCACATCTAAATCGGATAAGGCGTTTCTGAGATTAGCGTGCACAAACGCACAGACAAACAGACAAACAGATAAACAGACAAACAGACAAAAATTCTAAAAATCATTGTTTTGGGTTCTATTGCATTTATAAAGACCCCTAATAATAGTTTTTCTCATATATACTTCATGTACAGACAGCGGTCAGTTACATTTTTATTATATGTAATAATATAGATTATTACCTAGAGAACATGAATAGATATATATAAATACTGGATACGTAAATAAAGTTACTTTATGTCCTCGCTTCCAGTAAACTGTTTATCTCTGTTTCCCATTTGAATATTTTAAATGGCGTCTCGAATTCGCTGACTAGTTTGCAAGATAAAACGTAAGCTAACAACGTATAATAAAATATTTGTGAAGGAAAACAAAAGGGTCGCTTGTCTATAAAAATTTATTACCTCAGCATTCTTTATATACATGTGTTTGCACGAACATCCGTCCACGGCTTTCTTAGTGGCAATTGACTCGCGACTTCCTCGATTCTAAATGAATAATTACACGTAATATGTGCACCCCAGTACTTATAACTACACAAGCTTTTGCTCGCAACTTTGGTCGCGTTAATGAAGATTTAAACTATTCGTCGGTGCTGTAGATACTTTTTTCTAGATTAGATATATGCGAATATGAATTTGATTCTTTAATACGTTTTCGTGTCTAAACTACTCCACCGATCATCGTGGCATTTTGCATACTCTTCGCCAGGAGCATAGAAAAGGATATACTGTACCTATTATTCAGAAAGAATGTACTGTTTTCGTAGAGTAGTCAAATCGACATTAACGTGAGTGTAGCCGCGGGCAAAAGGTAATCTATACTAATATTAGAAAGAGGTAAAGTTTGTGATGTTGTGAGTTTGTGACATTGTAAGGGGTAATTTTGGGGTGTAAGGGGTGTCAAATAACATCTAAGACTTGAGACACCCAAGCCAACCTCACCTGCACGTGGTGCACCCTGCTGAATAACGAACGAGGTAATGGCGAAAGCGGGGTGGTAGGGTTTTACAGCCTGACTTGGTCGCAACCACCATGTATATGGCGAAAAAGCCCGTCATAGTGATTCGCCTTTGCGAGTCGCGTTTCGGGATCAGCCTGTGCATATCCAGCTTTTCGCAGGCCGGCATGACAGCGGCGACCGGCGATGAATAGTATATCACTCGGTGGTCGCCGTTGTTTTTGGATTGTACTGTGTTTACCATCAGGCGCAGTGCAGTCATTTTGCCGTGCTACAATAAAAAAAATAAAAAAAAAATCTCAGGAACTACTGGTCCGATTTGAAAAATTATTTCAGTGTTATATAGCTCATTTATCGACGAAGGTTACAGGCTATATATCATCACGCTAAGACCAATAGGAGTGGAACACCAAGGAAGAATATTTCAAAATCAGGGTTTTTCCTCTTGAGAGCTTTCGCTGCGTGTTAGCGTTAGCCCAAAGTAACTATTCCACGCGAGCGAAGTCGCGGGCAGAGGCTAGTATATTATAAACAGGTCACTATGGTAGGCTAATATATAAAAAATATGACCTAACTTTATCCAATTATACTTAACAATAGCGTCGCGTGTTTTTTATATAAACATATATGCATGCATTAAAATCTATTTCGTAAATATTTTATAACAGACAAAAAAGAGTGTGTGTCGTGAAGACGTACGATAACTTAACTCCGGTTTCGGAAGATAAATGGCGTTTTCAATACTCTACTCGACATAGTGTTTACCCCCACGACTATTCGTCACACCAAAATTTCAAACCTAATGGGTTTTACTTCTAAAATAACAAAGCGTTAAATATATTTGAACGATCATAAACTAATATTTCTTTGTTTGTAAACGAGTTTCGGATACTCCGATTTCAGTTATATAAATATCAACAGTAATAACAGGAATCTTGTACAGAGAATATTCATGAAACAGTACTGGATATTTATCAAACAAGTCGTTTAGCCAAGAGTCGTGGCGCGGCCATTCATGGCGTGTTCTGTGAAACAAACGCGGTGTTCGAAATCTAGACTGAACTGTACTTTTGTAGGTATCAAGTCACGACATTGGCATTTTTCAGTTCACACAGCCACATGTATAATAAAAATAGGCCATCAGAAATAGGGTTACCACGGAATACAAGCAATTTTACTAAAACGTAAGAGTAAAATAATACATACAGTCGAGCATTGCAACCTCTTTCGCAACCTTTTTTGAAGTTCTTTATTGACGGATGTCAAATTGTCTTTTTTATTTACATGTGTGTATATGTTGTGTAAAATTGAAGCATTAATGTGAGTAATGCATATTTTAATTAATTTAATGTACTTCTAATGCATTTTATATAAAATAAATAGCTTTCTGCACTTCTCCTCCATATAAACTTTAACTATGCCAAATTTCACGTTCATCCGTTCGCGCAATTCCGTTAAAAAGGGATACAAAGTTTAGGCTTCACGTATTAATATATAGATATTATACATAAAAACTTATTGGAAACAATTTTTTTTTGTGCTTATCTACATTTAGCTCTAAACTATAAGCAGATATGTTCTATGCCGTTTATCGTTTCAAGGAGCTCCTCAACAGGAGACCCCTCATCCTTCACCATCTGTCACCAAATTTCTGTATATAATGGCGTTCCAGCCCTTTAGTGTAGTTAATAGTTGCTAAAGCGGTGGCTAGGTCATTTGGAAACAATATAAGAATTAAAAAACCCATAACATAAAATCAACATTATGCGGTGTTCGCAGGCGGTTACCCATCGAAGTACTAAGGTACTGACAGTGCCCAACGTTGTTAACTTTGGTGATTGGACGAGACCCGATGTTTACAATACTCTACCCGATACAGTGTTTACTTTTTCGTCACACAAAACAATTGCGGGTCAGAATTCCCATAAGAAATTCGCCGAACACTCATGTACAAATCAAGTACACCGCCTCACGGAGTACATTTTTTCTAACTTTAATGCTGATCCGAATCGCGACCCGAACCCGAAAAAGAAAAATCCGAAACGCACGATAGCAGTTTTCTTTGACGTCGCCAAGGCCTTCGATAAGGTCTGGCACGGAGGGCTCGTACATAAATTATGTCAATCTCGCATACCCGATAGATTAGTTCATATCATTCGCGATTTTCTCACAGATAGGACTTTCCGTTATAGAGTAGACGGCGAACTATCGTCAACACATCCGATACGCTCAGGCGTGCCACAAGGTTCAATACTCGCGCCCTCCCTTTTCAACCTGTTCATCAGTGACCTACCTCGGCTCCCGGGAGTAGAGGTAGGTTGTTATGCTGATGACACAGTTATCTACGCTTCTCATTGGCGGCCGGACAAACTTAGGAAACTCATCGAAGAAACCGTTAGCACACTCGGTGATTGGTTTCTTCGATGGCGTATAGAGGTTAATCCCGATAAGAGTGCCGCGATACTCTTCGATCCCACACAACGCGTAAACAGATTACAGCCCATCAGGCTATACGACACCGACATACCTTGGACCGACGAGGTCAAGTATCTCGGTGTCACACTAGATAAACACTTAAATTTCGAGTCTCACATAGATAGAGTACGTAATAAAGCCGCTATGGTTTTGGGTCGCCTACACCCGTTGCTTTGCCGTAAGAGTAAGATGTCCCTCAGACACAAGCTCACCTTGTACAAAGTGTGTATTCGCCCGGTCATGACATATAGCTGTCCCGTTTTTGCACATGCACCGCAATCAACTCTAAACAAGTTACAAGTTTTACAAAACCGCGTTCTGCGTAAAGTGACCGGCGCCCCATGGTACGTCCGGAGAGTCGATCTCCATAGGGACCTGGAGATACCTTCTATCTGGGCGTACATAAAATCACTCACTAGTAGTTATTTCGAAAAAGCCGTGAATCATCCCAGTCCGTTAGTGGTATCCGCCGCAACATACGAAACCGTACCCAACGCCGCGCGTTACAAAAGACGACCGCGACACATTTTTACCGATCCTCCCGATGAAATAACGGCAGCGAACGATCAGTACCAGCCTGTCTCTCCAAACAGAGCGTGCTCACGCCCACGCCCGCGTAACCTCAGATCACGCCGCCGTGGTCTGGGTGTAAATTTCGCTCCCGCACACCAGACTAGGCCCCCTTCGGCTTCGAAAAAAAAAAAAAAAAAAACCATAAGAAATTTCACTTCAAGAGACATATTTTAGGACTATATAGGAAGTTATATACGTTATATATATATAATATTAAAAAACTATTAATTTTATGTTATTAAAATTAATTGGACGACTTTTATTCCTAGCCTCTGTAAAGCAATACTTTAAGTTATTACATAAATACATACAAACGGAAGCCCTAATTTGTACCAATAGTCATCAAGGAGTGTTCGACAGTCACGGTCGGATGGCCCGTTGCGTCACCGGCGCTTCGACAACGTAATCTGACGATAAATCACTCGGTTTCTGGATCGGAATGAGATCACGGGCTCAAATCTTCTAAATGAACGACATATCTAATTGGAGAGCGTCGGGTTTATCTGGATTGTTTGTTTAAACTTATCGAAATTAACGTCACATCTGGTAAAACATATTTATAACAGGACGAACGTAATACATTTATGATTTTATATCGCACTAGCTGTGACCGCGGCTCTGTACGCGTTTGTTATTATTTTACACGTGAAACACATAGCTGTGGGTCACACCTAATGTTACTCACGGCAGGCATCGTCACACTATATGATTATTAATTTATGTATTTGAAAAATTATTAACAAATAACTTTTAGTTATGTCATTTTTATTTCCTGCCGTAAACTATAGCTTTATGCATATTATCTGTACAAAATAATTTTGATGTTCTCAACGACGGCGTGCAATTTTTTTTGTTTGAATACTGCACAAATATTTAGTTTATAGCGACATATATTGACTTATTTTACAGTTTATATTATTGGCTTACTTGACGTGAGCGTGTTCAGACACTGTATCGATGGACGTAGGTTCGAATCCTGGCAACTGAGTCCGGAGTGTTTGGTAAAGAAAGATATCGTGTTGAAACCACGATCAGCATCTACGGGTGTATTACGCCAGTCCCCTCTTAATCATATAAAATCAGATGAGATTTTGATGAAACGCTAGAATCCATAAATTATTAAGTTTGACGCATTTGACTCATTTAACCGTCCTCGGTTGATTGGCAAAAGTTTTGAAATATTATGAGAAAGATGAAGCTTGTTCACATTTTATAAATTCGTCCGATATTTCTTTTTTTTTGTTATTGTAGCACAGCATAATGACTGCACTATGCCTGATGGTAAGATTAGTACAATCCAATCAAAGTTGGGAGGGGGATGGGATGTGGGCCCCCGGCGCTCTCACTGACCTAACGAAACGCGACAATGCAAGCACTGTTACTTCACGTCGGTTTTCTATGAGAGGGTGGTAATACTCCGGGCCAGCCGACCCATTCGTGCTGAAACCAATAATAGCTTCAGCGTGGCTTTACCACCTGTTTGTTCAAAATCTTAACAAGATTAACATCAGCATTAAATCAAAATATGAAGCTATGTTATGACATGATTGGGAAGAATATAAGGTTATTACTTTTTTTTTTATGTCATAAGTGTCAAACGAACAGGTGGGTCACCTGCTGTTAAGTGATCACTACCGTCCATGGACACTAACAACACCAGAGGAATCGCAAGTGCGTTGCCACCCTTCGGGGGGAAAGGATTAGGGGAGGGAGAGGGAGAGGGGAGAGGAGAGGGGAGGGGAGGTGGGCCTCCGGCTCTCTCACTGACCGAACGAAACGCAACAATGGCAAGCACTGTTACTTCACGTCGGTTTTCTATGAGAGGGTGGTACTACCCCGAGCGAGCCGACCCATTCATGCTGAAACCAGTAATAGTTTCAGCGTGGCTCTACCACCATCGAAAATGATGGTGACTATGATGACTACTGTCATGGCTGTAGTGATGACTACTTGATAAACTCAGTTAAATACATAAAAAGAAAAGGGTAAATTGCAAAAACATATCACGCAATATTGACTTACGGAGAGTTTGTTTCGTGAATGTTTGGATTCGATTCAAGCGCGTGTACAATTTTAAGGTTATCAAACCATAAATTATAAAGACAGGTTCAAGATCAAATATTTAGCTCGAAAGTAAACAGATGGAAAACTTACACGGAGCATTCAAGGTTACAACTGTGCTCTTTCGGTTTTAACATGAGCCTTAAGGCAAAAAGGTTGCATATCTTTTTATGTAATTTATTGTACAAAGGTTTTATTTTACTTTTTTGCATTTACTATATAAAAAAGTTTTGATTTTATGAATAAAATAAAAATATGAATAAAATATTTTTATGTATTTATAAATACTAATGGGCGCCCAGTGGTCGACATTCGACCATAATTCATTGAAATTTAAAGTTGAATGTAGAATGAAAAAGGGTAATTGGAACGTAAGAGTAAAATAATCCATACAGTCGAGCATAGCAATCTCCTTCACAACCTTTTTTGAAGTCCTTTATTGACAGATGTCAAAATGTCTTTTTTATTTACATGTGTGTATATGTTTTGTAAAATTGAAGCAGTAGTGTGAGTAATGCATATTTTAATTAATTTAATGTACTTTTAATGCATTTTATATAAAATAAATAACTTTCTGCACTTCTCCTCCATATAAACTTTAACTATGCCAAATTTCACGTTCATCCGATCGCCCAATTCCGTTAAAAAGGGATACAAAGTTTAGGCTTCACGTATTAATATATATGATGATATATAAATTAAATATTTTCAGCTTTAAAGACATTCGGTTTCCAAATTTCAATAGAAATGGTATATATATTTCGTAGTGTATATCATTACAATGTGGTTGTATTGGGCTATAAGTATTCATACTTTTAAATAAATATTTAAGTGTTGACTTCATAAATCTTATAATGACAAGTACCTAAGTCCTTTCTAATTATTTTTTATTATTATTTATGAATATTATTAACCCATCGTTTTTCTAAAATGAATAAACATTTAATAATCTAAGCGTATGTCTATCATGAATATGAAAAATGGTCTTGTTTAAAACGAATTTACCTGTGTTGTTCCGTTGTACTATAACCCAAATAATACTCACACGCGACCGGAAATACGAGAACAGTGGTTTTATTTGTATTGATGTCGGCCTCAATAAATGCAGTTAGTTCTGTACTATAGTTTCAAAGATTCACATTTCACCGATAATCTGAAGTGGGATTTATTTATAACTTTATTTACAACTGATTTAATAAGAGGTCTGTTTGATTATACAGCATGTTTGTTCATTTTCAAATCTATAGTGAGAAATGACTGTGGTGCTTTGTACATAAAAAATACATATTTACAAAGAATCACATTACGAAGTAACCTAAAACTATTATTACGTTTTATAATCATATAGTTGTTGTGGTATGGTGGTGTGAGCCGTTGGAATATCAATCCGTTGTCCACAGGTTTGGACGCCGGTATATACCAACGATTTTTTCGGAATTCGCCTACATTTATCAATTGGTAACACTATCTATCAGCTGACGATGAATGAAAACATCGTGAGAAAAACAAAATCTGAGAAATGTTCTTGTAATACTAACGTATATGGGGAAAACATACAACTGTGCATATCTCAGAGTTTGAAATCACCAATTTGTCGTGGGCTGGCGTGGTGATTATGACCATGCCTTCCTTCGGGAACAGGCTTATGACCCTGCACTGGACTCTTATATACTGATGATGATTATATTTACAGACTTGTTGATTATTTCTATGATCGATATTAAATTATACTACCTTATTTTTTTGGAAAGTTCTGCATACATTCGTGGAAATCTCTAGAAGAGTTTTTTTTATATCATATTAGGCATACGAACAGGTGAGTCACCTGATGTTAAGTGATCACCTCCGTCTATAGACACTTGTAACACCAGAGGAGTCGCAAGTGCGTTGTCAGCCTGTGTTTGGGGTAAAGGGAGGGAGGAGGAAGAGGAGAGAGGAGGTGGGCCTCCGACGCTCTCACTGACCGAACGAAATGCAACAATGCAAGTACTGTTACTTTATGTCGGTATTCTATGAGAGGGTGGTAATACTCCGGGCGAGCCGACCCATTCATGCTGAAACCAGTAATAGCTTCAGCGCGGCTCTACCACCTACAACAAGACTTAAATTTCCTCAGGACTTAAATTAATATGAATATAACCTTATGAATTATTAAGTCTGATTATTACAAAATACCTATAAAATACGATCATAAATTAATTAGAATTAATGTGTATTACTTACAATTCGGCCAATGTTATTATAATTAAAATTTATGTAGCTAACTTTCAACCCGGCATTATTAGACTAATTGGATTAAGTATTTAATCGTGGCGCGACATAAATTTACGAGTCTAAAATGCAAATGTAGCGGGGTCACACGGAACCCGCACGGGTGTCCGAGCCCTGGACTTAATTATTAATTTGTTTACCGAACAGATAACCAACAATAAGAATAATTAGAGTAATATGTCTCAATCGTTTATGTTATAAAAATGGGGTTATAAGCCGGTACAGTAGTTGAGAGGTACCAAAGCGTGTAAAGAGCCGTTACACGGTTGACTATCATTATAGGGTTACATGCTTTAAGTATACGTAAATAAATTGTGATCAGTTAATTTATGTCGAGTGTTTGATTACAGTTTCATTTCACTGTTAGTAACTAGCCACGCCGAAGCTATTACTGGTTTCAGCATGAATGGGTCGGCTCGCTCGGGGTAGTACCACCCGACCCACAGAAACACCGACGTGAAGTAACAATGGACTATGGACGGCGGTGATCAATTAACATCAGGTGACCTTTTCCTTTGCCTCCTATGATATAAAAAAAGTAAGATTGCGGCTTGAATAGAAACACGCTAGTATTAAACGGACTGGCTTTTAATGCAGTTACCATAACAATAATCTATAAGTGTTTGGTGACAGACTTACAACTGAAGGTTTACCACCTTCCTAACCTAACCTAACCAGGCAGACATAAAAAAATGCCCCATAATTAGGTTAGACTTTTCCTTCGACGAAAGTTTAACCTCATTGTAAAATTCGAACAATATTTTTTAATTTGCAATCTGAAAAATACAACCACGTTTAATTTACGCTCTTTATTATATGTATAGATAGATATTGCTCACGTCTATTGTACGGTTTTATAACGATGTTTTCCTTGATATTCTTTATATAACGAGCATAAAATGATTACGGGGAACACTTGACAAAGTCGCCGGAACGAAAACCATACAACTTCGTCAAACATTTTTTATAATACTTTACTAAATGGACCGTTTTATTTTTTATTTGCACATAACAAAGTGGTTGTACAGTTGAATGATTTACTAACCGTAAACATGATGCAATGATACGTGACATCATGTCAATCTGTGCTGGCGAATATTACAGCCACTCCCATAGAATAACTGAGTGGTTATATCGTTCATGTAGGCCGCGGTCGGCGGCTGCTATCATTGTATTAACTAATTGTTGTAATTATTGTCATGTATGTTATTCTAAACAATTACCATGCGCTTTCTAGAATACATAACTATTATTTTTCAGCCACATTTTTACAATCACTTCCATTTTTTTTATGTCATAGCAGGCAAACGAACAGTTGGGTCACCTGTTGTGAAGTGATCACCACCGTCCGCAGACTCTAACAACACTAGGGTAGTCGAAATTGGGTTGCCAGCCTGTGTTTTGGGGAAGGGAAGGGAGGGGGAGGGAAGGTGGGCCTCCGGCGCTCTCACTGATCGAACGAATCGCAACTGACACAGTATCCATTACTGGTCACCGCTATCATGCCGGCCTGCAAAAGGCTGGATATGCACAGGCTGTTCCCGAAACGCGACCCGCAGAAGCGAATCACTATGACGGGCTTTTTCGCCATATACGTGGTGGTTGCGACCCAGTCAGGCTGTAAAACTCTACCACCCCGCTTTCGCCATTGCCTCGTTCGTTACTCAGCACAGTGCACCACGTGCAGGTGAGGTTGGCTTGGATGTCTCAAGTCTTCGATGTTATTCGACACCCCTTACACCGCAAATTTTTTTGTCGTATTTTATTGTTTTGTCTCTACAGAACAAATCAAATAAAATGATATAGGAGTAATAACTCAGAAATATAATTAGTGTAACACCACAACTACGCGACATTATCATAAAATTATGAAAGGTCTCTGCCCTATAGTGATGAAATAACTTTTACAATAATGTTCAACGATAAAATAAGTTGTAACATATTTGTTATCAAATGTTATCTCTTACGACAACTAACTTGTCACTTTCTTCGAACAAAACACGCGTTTTAAATGTTTTATAACATGCGCGCAGCTTTAATCATGTTAACGGTTCGCAGACAGTATAGACTAGATTCGCAAATAACTGTTCCTGAATGGAACGAGGGATATACAACCGTGTTCATTAAAATATGGTATACAATATATATTACACGCCATAGTCGATGTAATGTTGTATATATGCAAATAAGCTTTTGCTGATATAGAATTTACATAGATCCAAGTTAAAAACATTTCTACAGCTTTTTTTATGATCATCGCATATAATATAGTTTATCGATGTATACTTTGAATTATACCTATCTTGTCAATACATTTAATAAGAATATAAATCTAACGTGTTTGTACTTTTTAGATTTTTGTGAAAAAAATTGTTGTACGGGTCTTGGAATAAGTAATAAAATTAATTTTAATAATTTAATTTTTGTCTGGCTGTTTACATAGGCACGCAACAGTGCTAAAGTAATAATATTTAATGTTAGTTTTATTAAAATCGGTTCAGTCAAAAAGTTATCGTAATTAGAATGACGAAGCAACTTAAGTACGAGAGAGAAGTAGATAAATAAATAATACATTGAGATGATTTTATTAGTCATTGTTTTTATCACGCTTTTATTAGCTTCACCTGTATGTATGTAACCGACCCCTTTGAGCTCGATTTTGTCCTACTTTGAACGATCTGATTTAATTAAAACTTTGCACACCTGTCAAAGATCGATGACAATGCAATAATCCGAAAAAAAAAGTAAAATAAATAAATTTAACTATACAATGAAACAGTGACGCATGTTAATATCAGCATCTCCAGATATCAGTATTTTATTAAATTATTAAATTTATTTAATTTTATTTTCTGTCTTTTAGTTGGATTTTTTATGAAAGCGTGTTTTTTTAGTTTTTTCAAACTATTATTTATTTTTTTGGTTTCAGTTCCAGTTGCGGGTACAGCTAGTATATAAATAAATTGTTAAGGGTCATTATGCGCGCATCACGTTAAAACTATGGGATAGATTTCGATTAAATTTTTACTTGTTTTTCTTAGACAGTTAGTCCTTATCTTAAACAGTTAAATTTGATATCTATACCGGTTCTGAATATTTTTAATGCTTCTTAATACATCTAGTAATAATACGTCATCCCTGAAATATTAATGTTTAATTTATAGCGTTTATAATATAGTGTTATATACATTATATTATATACATATACATTATATAGTGTTTTTTTCAAATATAAGCTTAAAGTTATTCTAACTAATCTTATAAACGTGAATGTGAGCTAGTTTGTTTGTTAAGTTTTCACGTCTTACCTACCCAACCGATTACTATGAAATTTTGATTACACGTTGTCAAGGGTTTGGTGCCTTTAATCTAGAAAAACAGTACTATCACCGAGGGGTAAGATAAATCTACACTAACTCGAGCGAAGCCGCGAGCAAAAGATAGTCCGTAATAAATATTAAAAGCGCACTATAAACATCTATGAGTTATTCAAAACGATTGCTTTACATATGCAAGAAAGGTCACAGGTCCCTTAACCATACGTCTCTTACGATTGTGTTGTTTATTAAATTTGCATAAATATGAATCGTAAATTGATCAGACAGATAGCCGTAGAAGATGCTATCGAACCACCGGTTAATGTAAATGTAGTCATTGCCTAGCTGGTTATGTATGACGTATGACTCCGATAATGTCACGCGTTCACTGGATTATATTACCATTAGAAATATGTCACTCTTAAAAGGTTCTCGATAGGGATAGTTGATAATTATTTTCCACATCCAGTCTACAATTAAAATATATCCGGTATGCATCAATATCATCATCATCATCATATATATTAAGACGTGAAGCCTAAATTTTGTATCTCTTTTTGAGAGAAATGCGCGAAAGGATGAACGTGAAATTTGGAATAGTTAAAGTTTATATGGAGGAGAAGTGCAGAAAGCTATTTTTTTTATATAAAATGCATTACAAGTATATTAAATTCATTAAAATATACGTTACTCACACTACTGCTCAAATTTTACACAACATATACACACATATAAATGGAAAAGACATTTTGACATCCGTCAAAAGGTCCGTCACTCTTACGTTCCAATATTTTACCTTTTCAATATTTTTAACATGACTGACGTTGCATGCCTTACATGCCCTTTGAAATCAACTGGTAAAATTGTAGGTTAACTATATAATATATAAATACATAATTTAAATAATTATCCTTAGTAAATTTATGGAACCACTGAAAAAATGATTATTCTATTTGGTCTTATTGAAAATTTTAGGTGACTGGACTGCTTTCACTTTGCTTCATATTGTCATAAGAGTAAAGCAATATTACAAAAGTTAAAGTCAATATTTAGTATGCTTATGTTTAGTATTTTTTTTGGTGAAATCACTTAAAATGATGATTCAATAAAAAAAATGAGCCAAAAATACTTTGTAAAATCAAAATAAGAAAATTTTAATTGCTACATCAAGTTGAACTAAGAATCTAAGCCGTGGAGTACTTACATGAGCAAACAAATTTTCTTATTTTGATTTTACAAAGTATTTTTGGCTCATTTTTTTTATTGAATCATCATTTTAAGTGATTTCACCAAAAAAAATACTAAACATAAGGTATTAAAAACTTCTTTGTTTTGCATTCATTATTTAATTATATTGTGTATCCATTACTTTCCAAACAATGATACTGGGTATATCACTATTCCTTATAATTTACAGACTACATTTAATTCAATATGACCCAGAAATACCACCTACACATAATATCGTGTAAAATTAATTGATAATTGTGTCATGACTTGTGATAAATTTCTAAAATTTCGTAAAGTTATCTTTACTTAAAATTTGAGAGCCTTACCACTTTATGTTTATACAATTTTAAAAAGTGCCAAATAACTGAGTAGCCATGATGAAAACCTTTGATTATAGATTATTGACAAAAGAACCCCAATAAAGTTCAAACTTTAAAAAATCAATGAATTATAGTCGAATGTCGACCACTGGGCGCCCACTAGTATATATTAATACGTGAAGCCCAAACTTTGTATCCCTTTTTGAGAGAAATGCGTGAACGGATGAACGTGAAACTTGGCATAGTTAAAGTTTATATGGAGGAGAAGTGCAGAAAGCTATTTATTTTATATAAAATGCATTAGAAGTACATTAAGTTAATGAAAATACGCATTACTCACACTACTGCTTCAATTTTATACAACATATACTAACACATGTAAAGAAAAAAGACATTTTGACATCTGTCAATAAAGGACTTCAAAAAAGGTTGTGAAGGGGGTTGCTATGCTCGACTGTATGTATTATTTTACTCTTACGTTCCAGTTACCCTTTTTCATTCTACATTCAACAATGATATTATAACATATAACTATTATTATAATATTTAAAATAAAGTTCAAACTTTAAAAAATCAATGAATTATGGTCGAATGTCGACCCCTGGGCGCCCACTAGTATATATTAATACGTGAATCCAAAACTTTGTATCCCTTTTTGAGAGAAATGCGCGAACGGATTAATTAAAATTAATTAAAATATGCATTACTCACACTATTACTTAAATTTTACACAACATATACACACATGTAAATTTTGACAAAGTCATCCGTCATTTTACTCTTACGTTCCAATTACCTTATTCCAAATATTTTTAACATAACTGACGTTGCATGCCTTTTGAAATCAACTGGTCAAATTGTAGGTTAACTGAATAATAATATAAATATGTAAATTCATAACATACATTAAAAATTAATTGATACATAATTTATGGAACCACTGAAATAATTATTATTCTCTTTGGTGTTATTGAAAGTCAAGTTTTTTAGGTGACAGGACTGCTTCTATTTTGCTTAATGTTCAATGGACTATGGTCGAATATCGACCTCAGGGCGCCCACTAGTATTAATAAAAAAATGTTTTTATATATATCACCTCATTTGCCTCTGTTGCTAATCCGAAGGTAAAACTTCGGTTATATATTTTGAAAAAATAAAATAATATAGAATCTTTTATTGTTAATAGTTTACTTTCAAATTATACTAGCGATCCACACCGGCTTTACTTATTCATGTAGTGTCATAAACCACTATACAATTTAGACGCATGCCCATCCATTTTTGGTCCTTTGATATTTACAGTTTCATCGAAGTCAAAGAAAATTCGTAAATGTTGTCATAGAAACAAAACTTGTTATTTTATCACGCCTAATTTCTTATCTCCTAAGATGTCTGATGAAAGCTCAGTGGTTAGGGTTTCCGGACACAACGCCGATCAACGTAGATACGAGTCCTCGCATATGACCTAGGGTTTTCGGTGTAGACAGGAATCGTGGTTAAGATATATAGCATAATGGTAGCTTTTTCTAAGCGACCTGGCTAGGTACCACCCGTTTGAAAATTTATCGAGAAGCGCAAGTTTGTGGTCAAATCCTAAAACCTATACGGTGTTATTATAAAAAAGTTAAATACGTGTTAAATACTTGCTTTAAGAAGGTTTCGAATTAAATGCACCGCGGTCCCCGAAGTTCACCATCTTGCTTTTTGTCTCGCTTTGGTTACGTTAGGTTACTTCCGAAAAACGATAACGCGAACTTGCCTCGGGCGAGCGCGGTGCATTTAATTCGAAACCTTTTTAAACCAAGTGTTTAACTTTTTTGTAAGAATACCGATAAAGTACACCAAAAGATATGGATTTACCTACATCCATTGACCTATATTAAATTCTTGATGTAATTTCAACTTTAATTGATAAGGATTAATACTACATAGGTCGAAACAATTTTGCAAGCAATCCTTTATTTAATCATCATTACCTATATTATAAATCAAAGTAGGTGGTAGAGCCACGCTGAAGATATTACTGGTTTCAGCATGAATGGGTTGGCTCGCCCGCAGTAGTACCACCTGAGCCACAGAAAACCGATGTGAAGTAGAAACGTTGGGTGGACGTTGTAGTAGCGGATATGAAGCAGAATGACCTTACACAAAAGCTTGCCGAAGACAGACATAGTGGAACATTTTATTCGGTAAATGGACCCTGGCAGCAAGCCGGGAAAGCACTAGGCAGAAGAAGACTGACTAGTAAAACTGTTATAAAACTTACTAATATCTATGCTTTAAAAATCCTTACTAATACATTGAATATTAATATTGTATTTTTTTAATATTACTAAACCATTTTAAACAATTATATACTTCTATAAAGTCGTCGCATTTAAAATCACATGATTAAATATTTGTGAACGCCATAAACATAAATAATGGATTACTTGAGTATTCAGGATATGTACAAAGCCTGAATACTATTATTGCAAGTATCGATGCATAGAATTTTAAACATAAATTATGTATTTACTCATATCATTTCCCTTTGAGCATTCACTTAATGTCGTACACAGGCGCCAGTTGTTCCCCTGAAATCTACATAAGCCTGACATAACAAAAGGCGAGAAATGTTACGCTGTCAATCACATCATATCTCTTTACAACGTATAATGTAAGGGATTACTAGATTTGTTATTATCCTTTTTGTTTACTTATAGCTATTGATAGCTTTAGTTTCGATTATAAAAATAATTGTTTTAAGTAAAAAAATAATCTAGTACAGAGATTTCCAACCATCGTGTAGCAACACACTGCTACGTCGCTAGCACCTGTCAAAAGTGTCCCGAGATTCACAAAGTCACACTTTCGTTCACTTTGTAAAAAGTCTATTACTGCGTTACTGAGTAAGAGAAGGTTGAGAACCACTAACCTAATATATGCATGACCAATTCGTGAAATATACCTATATGGCAAGTAGCTTCTGTCGGCGACTTCGTCCGCGTGGAGTAGTTACTCTGGGCTGACGCTGAAAATCCCGATTTTAAAATATTCTTCATTGGTGCTCCGCTCCTATTGGTCTTAGCTTAATGCTATATAGCCTATAGTCTTCCTCGATAAATGAGCTATCTAACCACGAAAGAATTTTTCCTGTCAATTCTGGCAGGAAGAGATTAGATTTCGCAGCGAAGATATTAGATCTCGGCTTAATGCTTCTGGTTCGTTCCACACTGGTTTGTACAATTCCTTATTGTCAGAACCCACTTCGAAAGATGCTAAAGAATTGTACAAAATCAATATAAGCTATTGTTAAGTTTATTGTCATTGTTATTGTTATATAGTTGTATGTCACTTAGGCGATATAGTCGCGCAGGCGACTAACCCTTCAATAAATAAAAAAAAAAAATCGTGTTTTCTGAGATTAGCCCGTTCAAGCAAACAAACTCTTCAGCTTTATGATAAGTATAGATTAAATTTAATAATGATAAGGTCACAAAATGATCGTAGCCGACTGTATCCACGTTATACCAATGCCATGCAAGCTTATACATTCTAAATACCCCGTTATAGAGACTCGTTAGGGGCGGCGCGTCGTGTTTCGAACAATCAGTGTAAATGCACTTCCTAGAGTATTTACTCGCGGTATTTGCAAGCAGGTATAACGACTGTCAACGGTTATTTGCAGATTTAAAAACTCGAGTGAATTATCTATACTAATGTTATAAACTGGAGAATTTATTTGTTTGGTTGAACGCGCTAATCTCAGGAATGTTTTGAAAAATTATTTCAGTGGTAGATAGCTCATTTATCGAGGAAGGCTATAAGGCTATAAATAATCACGCTTATATGAGCGGAGCAATAATGAAGAATGTCTAAAAATCGGAGTTGTTTTTTTCTTTTCAGAGCTTCCGCAGCGTGTTAGCCTTAGCCCAAAGTAACTATTCCACGCGTACAAAGTCACAGGAACAAGCTAGTATAGTATATTAGGGTCAATATATGCTCTTTTCCAAAACATATACCAGTAACTTTGTCTAATTATTTATTATCTTTATTCGATTAAATATATAATTATATATTATCTTTATTCGAGGAAACAGTAAGCTGACTGTAGGTGGTAGAGCCAAGCTGAAGCTATTACTGGTTTCAGCTTGAATGGGTCGGCTTGACCGGGGTAGTACTACCCTCTCAAAGATAACCGACGTGAAGTAACAGTGCTTGCATTGTTGCGTTTCGTTCGGGGGCCCGCCGGAGACCCACCAACCCTCCCCTTTCCCTTCCTTCTTCCCTTCCTGAAGTGATCACTTAAAATCAGGTGACCCATCTGTTCGTTTGTATCCTATAATATATATAAAAAAACAGTCATCACAGTTTAAAAAGGTGCAAACGAAAGTACTTAAGAAAGAATAATAGGCTTATTTTCACATAACTATATTTTATTAAAACAAAGTATCTTATATATATACACGAAATATGTTGTGTAATAAATTAAAGTCTGCGTTATGGGAAGCGTATTCGTTAATTGAGATAACTTTCATGACATGCTCTTGTCGTGTTCGCTCTGTTATTGAGATCAAATGGGCTCTTACTCGTCAGAGGACTGTGGTCCGGATAAATACCAGAGCACAATGTTTATATTTACAGATATAAAATACATATAAGGAAGATATTAATCAACATTGGTTGTTCCCAGATAATGCGCACTTTGCTTATATGCATATCATCACATAGTATAAAACAAAGTCCCCTATAGCGTCTGTCTGTCTGTCTGTTCGCGATAAACTCAAAAACTACTGAACGGATCTTTATGCGGTTTTCGCCAGTGGATAAAGTGATTCACGAGGCACGTTTTGGTATATAATTTGTCCAGGATATTTTTATAATCAGGGCGGGATAACGTCTGCTGGGCCCGCTATTATTGTATATGTTATTCATATTTAAGTACTGAATATTCGTCAGTTTTGTACTGGGTATGATATTAGTTCAATTAAACTATTAAGTATCAATAAAGAACGCATTTTTTCCTTTACGTCCCTACGTCATTACCAATACTATAGGTATAAATGTGAATGTAAATTTACTTCTTTGTTATGCTCTCATACCTTAACTACTCAAGCGAGCGTCATGAAACTGTACGTAAACATTGTCAAAGGTACATAAACGAACATAGGGTACTTTTGTCCAAGAAAATTGTATTGTTCCCAAAGGATAAGTCAATCTTACATTAACGCTAGCAAAACCACGAGCAAGAGCTAGTGAATAATGTCAAAAAGATCAAACGTACAGGAGATGCGAAAGCTCGGTTCAGTGCTTTAGAAGCAATCTAATATCTATATACAATTACTAGTCGTCACGGCGGACGTTGTCCCGTCCTGATAATAAAAAAAAACCTTGAAGTTAAACATATGCTGTCGCTGACATTTTTGTATTATCACGCTCTACAACTTTTCTCTAGAACTCAATCATATATCTCATATTGTTAAGGCAGCGTTCATAATAAACGTTTTCGTTCAACCGTTTTTTCTTCGACTTACTTTGCAAATCTGACTACCACAAAAAAGTCATTTCATTTTTCGAGTTAATATATACCATATGATACTCACAAATAACGTAGCTTTCTATTGGTAAAATAATTTTCAAAATCGATTTAGTAGATCCAGAGATTACCCCCTACAACGTCAGAAACTCACAAACTTTACCTCTTTATAATTTTTTTTTTTTTCGAACTGACTACGCTATTGACCAAGCAAGGTCTTAACAGCTTCACCGGACTACCGCCCTCTTTATAATATTAGTATAGACTAGTATAGATAGGTGACGACCACACAGTTGACAGAAGAAAAAAATATTTTCTTCTCTGTTTGTTAACCATTTTTTAACGTATTGTCGAGGTTTGGTTGTAAACAATTTTTTTGTCTTACATCGTACTTGAAACTCTGTTTATTAGTATCTATTCTTCATACGTCACGATCCTTACGTCCACTAATCTACAATATTTGAACACTCTTTGGCAATAGAACTTCATCAATATTGAATCAATGTTGAAACTATTACTGGTTTCTGGTACTGGTACCGCCCTCTCATAGAAAACCTACGTGAAGTAACAGTGCTAGCATTGTTGCGTTTCGTTCGGTCAGTAAGAGCGCCGGTGGCCCACCTCCCCTCCCCTCTCCTCCTCTCCCTCTCCCTCCCTTAATCCCTTCCCCCTAAAGGGTGGCAACGCACTTGCGACTCCTCTGGTGGTGTTAGTGTCCATGGATGGTGGTGATCACTCAACAGCAGGTGACGCATATGTTCGTTTGCCACATATGAAATTTAAAAAAAATTAAAACTTAAAAAGAAAGTAGTCGAATTTTGACCACTGACTGCCTCGTGCTGTTTATTTACTAAAAAATAACGTCTAGTGATCATTTGTTCGATAAAAAATGGATTTGGAGTAATAAAAAGTATATATCAAATGCGTGAAAAGCAATTGGGTAAATGCGAGTGTTAGTTAATTTGCACGTATTATACATTCCCTTTATTACAGTTAACGAGAAACCTTTGCTAAAATGTATGAAAAAAAAATTGTAACTAACAGAATATCTGTCCAGGATTACATTATATATTCTTTCCACTAAAACAACGATAATATCATTTAATAACTCTAGGAAGCTTTTTATGATCATGTCATATTTTGTATACCAGATAATTATAGGACAAGCCTACGAATTAATTTTTATGTCATACAATATAAAGAGTGACAATTTATATGATATACAAACCTATTATATTTAAACAGTGAGTTTATTACAATAATAATGCCATAAAAATAGCTCTTTACAGTATTGACTTTCATAATAATGCTTAAAATTATAGCCTTATGATATCATCGCGGTACCAAATTTTAAACTAGATTATTTAGGTCATCGCACTCGCGTATGAAGATAATCGCTAATTAAATAAAAGAAAATGAGATATAATTAAATAATATTATTATCAGGAAATAGAAACCCTAATGCATTGACATATAAAATCCCAAGACACACAGTCTAGAATAAAAGTAGCGGTCAAATCGTCCCGCAAAACCTTTCCAATATACGTGGTTATAGTTATGCGGTTAACTTATAATTTTGCAACTTCAACCTTACCTGAATGATTTAGAGTTGTTTTTACAAGAACGCAAACGACACTAGACTATTTGAAATGACTGCATAATCCAAAATTATGCACTCATTTTTGTGTGCCGGCTGTGAGACGTTAAATCTTGGGTTTTTGTATATCAATGACCCAACGTTTAAATGTATGACATCTGCAATATACAAGTGCATACGCTTTTAGACTTGATTTATTTATAGAAAGTTATTAATATGCTTGTATTAAATCTATACTAATATTATAAAGAGGTAAAATTTGTGAGTTTGTGACGTTGTAGGGGGTAATCTCAGGATCTACTGGTCCGCCCGGGGGGGTGAATGGAAGGAAGTGGAGCGCCTGGCCACGATGGCCACAACCCTCGTGGTTGGGCGCATAAGGAGGTTGGGCCTCAGGGTGGCCCTCGAGAAGACCGAGGCCCTACTCTTTCATGGGCCTCGGCGGGGGCCACCTCCTGGGGCTCACATTGTGGTGGAGGGAGCCCGGATCAGGGTGGGGACCCAGATGAAATATCTGGGCCTCACCCTGGACGGGCGCTGGCGGTTCGAGCCCCACTTTGCGGGGCTCGGACCGCGAATTTCTGGGGCGGCGGCGGCACTCGGCCGGTTACTCCCCAACGTGGGGGGGCCGGGCGCCGGGTGCCGCCGACTCTACATGGGAGTCGTGCGGGCGATGGCCGCCTACGGGGCACCAGTCTGGGCTGATGCCCTCGGTGCCGCCAACGTGCGTGCGCTCCGCAATGCGCAGCGCACGGTGGCACTGAGGGCAATCCGGGCGTACCGGGCGGTGTCCTCGGCGGCGGCCTTCACGCTCGCCGGCTCCCTGCCCTGGGAGCTGGAGGCAGGAGTTCTCGCCGCCGTGTACGAGTTCACGGCAGCGAGGAAACGAAGGGGGGAGCCTCCGGCTCCCAGGGAGGTAGAGGCGGAGAGACGGCGTCTCAGGGGGGACGCCGTCGAAAGGTGGCAGCAGGACCTGGTGGACGAGCGATTCGGGCGGTTCACAGTGGATGCCGTCCGCCCGGTCCTGCGGGAGTGGACTGCCAGGGAGTGGGGCTCCCTGACGTTCCGACTGGTGCAGGTACTCACCGGACACGGTTGTTTCGGGTGGTACCTGCACCGGATCGCACACAGCCTGCCTGCCACGAGTGCGGCGCTGAGGAAGATACCGCGCAGCACACGCTGTCTGAGTGTGCTGCGTGGGGGGAGCAACGCCGCATTCTGGCGGCGGCCGTGGGAACGGACTTATCGCTGCCGAGCGTGGTTTCGGCCATGCTCGGCAGCGAACAGGCTTGGCGAGCGATGGCCTCCTTCTGCGAGGAGGTCATCTCGCAGAAGGAGGAGGCGGAGAGGGCCCGCGAGGCAGACCCTCAAAGTGGCCGTCTCCGCCAAAGGAGGACAGGCAGGAGGAGAAGGCGCTTCGCCCAACTCCTCCTGCCACCGTAGCCGGACCTGAGGGGATGGGCCGGGGGGCCCATCTCCTCATTGCACGGGTCCGGCGGACAAGGGGGGGCAGCCGGTGTGTACCCGGTCTGTCCCTCTATAGGTAGGAGCCCGGCGGTCACCTTCCGCCGGGCGGACCGTGGGGGCGGCTCTACAAGGTTGATTAGCTTGAACGATCCCTTGCCGCCCCCACAAAACGGTCTGTCGGTACACCGTGGGGTTTTAGTCCGTGCGACTCGGACATAACCCACCCTCTCCCCCGGGAGGGGGGCGTATCCATAAGGGATTTCCCCACGATAAAAAAAAAGGCATGTCGTGTACAGATATCAGCTGCTATATCAATTAACCAAACGAGGTGCTAGTGTTTATACCCGACTGGGTCGTGACAACCATGCGCATAAATTCGTCACAGTAATCCTTTTTTAATATATCGCATTTTGCGGATAGCCGATTACTCAAGGGTTGACGTTGTATTTGGACTTTACTGTACTTCTCATGAAGCATAATGCTGCCGATATACCCTATTGTTATAAAATAACATTGTTATGTGTTTAGATTTTAACTAGTATTCTCGCTGTAGCTAGTAGGGTAACCTCTTTAAGTTAGGCGATAGGGGACCGGAATGAAACCACCCTAAAGGCAATAACGTCTTAAAAAAAAACCGTCATAAAATAGTTAAATTAAATCATAAAAATAAATAAATAACATATATTTAAAAAAAAACAACACCTAATAGATGCTCATACATAAGATTTTTAACTTACACATTAAATAAAACTATAGCAAAAAAATGGTGCGGACTGAGAGTCTGCAGATAACAAAAAAAAACCTCTAAGTTGATAACCTTTGATCAAGGATTAAGGTATGTTCCTACCGCAGCAATTATTTTTAGAACTATTTAAAACCAAGACTTTAGTATTACTTTTTTTAACATATTCAGACTGTAAGCCTAAATTTATAGTGTCAGTATAATAGTAAATATTTATTTAAAGTAAAAGTTTATATAAATAATAAAGTATAATCTTCACCTAGTACATAAAGTTTACTCTCAGTTTGCGTCCATATTACTTGTCTGGAATTGCGGAGAACGCGTCCATTCTTTTATACACTCTTATCACTGATCTAATAAGGTTAGTAATATTACTAGCGATCACTTAGCTTCATGTTAATGGTAAAGTAATGTTAATTGTTAAGTTAAAAAAAAAAAAAAAAGGAACTACTGGTCCGATTTGGAAAATTCTTTCAGTGTTATATAGCTCATTTATCGGGGATATCATCACGCTAAGACCCATAGGAGCGGAGCAGCAATGAAGAATGTTTTAAAATCGGTGTATTTTTTCCTTTTCAGAGTTTCCGCTGCGTCTTAGCGCAAAATAACCATTCCACGCGTACGAAGTGGTGTGCAGAAGCTATTACTAATTATATTATCTATACTAATATCATAAAGAGGTAAAGTTTGTGAGGTTGTAGGGCGTAATATATGGGGAGTCGGAGAAAAAATGGTCCAACGATAACGTTTCTTACGAACGCTGCCTTAACGATGAGAGATATATGATTAAGTTCTAGAAAAAAATTGTAGCTTGATAATGCCTATTGCCGTCCAACGAAGTGGTTACGGGTCAGTTAGTAATCATATAAATAATGTTAGTCTACTCATTATTCTGTTTACTTCTGATTTATTTTAGGAAACTACGAGTAGAACTACGATTGTAACCGCTGAGTCACATTGTAGATTCCATTTTATTTATAAACGGCTCATGTTTATCAATTTATTGTGTTTCGTTTAACCTTAACATAGTACTAGCTATCTTTCAAGTACTAACTGAAGAAGGAAAACAACAGATTTAGTAATTAAAATGACATGGTTTTGTGTAAATTATTTTGAAGGATTTACCATATATTTATAATTTGAAACATATCGATAATAATAATAATAAAACTGTTTATTGCACACACACGTTGAAAATATACAAAATTAGTCATAAGTTTACAATATGTGTACTGTTAGGCGGCCTTATCGCTTAGAGCGATCTCTTACAGGCAAACCTAAGGAGACATTTTATTTTCATAACTACCGGGTAGCAATATAAATAGACAAAAAAATACAAAAACTATAGATAAAAGTAAAAACGAAAAAAAAAAAACGTAATACAATAGTTATATTACGACAGCGAGAGGTAATGCTGGTGGAAATATTTTTTAAATAACGTCACGGACCTTGCCTGCCTAATATCACAAGGGAGTGCGTTCCATAGGCGTACAGCTTAAACCGCAAATAATTTACTATAAAATTTAGTGTGACAAATAGGGAATTTGAGTATATGTTATGTATTGTGTATATGTATATGACAATATTTATTAGACTGCACTTAAAAGTAATAAAACGGTGTCTGAGTCTATGTAGTTTGCATTTAAGCTTATGCTTATTTTTGTATGTAAATATTTGCCATTGTATGTGTATTTAAAGAGAATATGTTTTGTATATATTAATTTGTTTATCATCGTTTGCTTATTTCAAAATTAAAAAGTTAAGAAACAAATAGGAAGGTTGGTTTGGTTACTTAGTTCAAGTTCTAGTAAATACTCGGCGTACGTAGATTTATAAAGGAAAGTATAAACAGATCGGTATAGATCTAAGAAAGGTAAATACCGTTCCAATTTATGTAGGGCTTACTAACGGAGTCTAAAAACTTAGAAAGGTAGTTTACAAGTCCAGACTGTGCACACAAAATTACATGTAATATTTAATGTTCATCTATGTATATCTATACGTATAATAAGAATGTAAATGTGTCTGTATATTTTAAATCTTTAAAAAATGTTGCAGGTGTCTTGGAATAAGTAATAATTTCAATCAATTTTAGAAATGTTTTATTTATTATTTTTTTTATATCA
Organism: Antheraea pernyi; assembly: GCA_015888305.1. Taxonomy (NCBI): domain Eukaryota; kingdom Metazoa; phylum Arthropoda; class Insecta; order Lepidoptera; family Saturniidae; genus Antheraea; species Antheraea pernyi. The sequence continues at coordinate 193,720 of MU159064.1, read as the reverse complement.
CAGGATGCGAACGAACAGGTGGGTCACCTGATGTTAAGCGATCACCACCGTCCATAGACACTTGCAACACCAGGGGAGTCGCGAGTGCGTTGCCATCCTGTGTTTGGGAGAGGAGGCGGAAGGAAAGGGGGAAGGGTACGGGAGGTGGGCCTCCGGCGCTCTCACTAACCGAACGAAACGCAACAATGCAAGCACTGTTACTTCACGTCGGTTTTCTGTGAGAGGGTGGTACTAACCCGGGCGAGCCGACCCGTTTATGCTGAAACCAGTAATAAATTCAGCGTGGCTCTACCACCTACAGACAGATGTCTATATGTCTATCTGTTCACGATAAAACCTCAAATAAAATCATAAAACATATCCTCGGCTAACACTTAGTCTTTGTTTCATTAAAATCTGTTCACTCCATTGACATATACAAATCCAAGACATACATTGTTTTTACAAGGACACAAGCGTCTCGACTATATGAAAGGACTGCATAATCCTAAATTATGCACTCATTTTTGTGTGCCGGCTATGAGACGTTAAGTGTGAATCTTCGGTTTTTGTAAATCCATTATTCACTCTATCAAAAGTTACTGTAATTTTAATGACGACGCGACTTAAGTACGAGAGAAAAGTAGATAAGTAGACTTAATACATTCAGATGATTGTATTAGTTTAGATTTTATTATCTCGCTGGACGCCTACCTCCCCTTCCCACTCCCCTTTCCCATTCCCCCTCCCATAAACACAGGCCGGCAACGCACTTGTGTTGCTAGTGTCTATGGACGACGGTGATCACTTACCATCAGGTGACCCGACTGTTCGTTTGCTCCCTATAATATGAAAAAAAGTCATGTTCTTTTTACATTAGGTTCCACAACCAGTAATATTTAAACTAAATGTATAACCAATATGTATAATTAAATATAACTATCATTACTAAGAATATTTTACAGCGGTCGAAGAGTGTCGGTTCGCGCGATACAGTGACACAAAATCTTACATCACTGCGACAACATTACACATATCACCTCCACACACGTGCACGTATACACGCTTACATATGAAAGTGGAAGGGTTTTATTTTTTTTCCTTATAAAACTGAAATAGTTTAGAAAATTATCCGATACGAAATATATATAAGAGTTGTTGAGGTATGTATACCTGGTACACATATATGTTTCAACAACTCATATATGTATGAATAGTTAGTTTAGCTTAGGTTACCTCAAATAGGTCGCGAATTGCTTGTATCAGGCAACAGCCCAAGCCGAGGTGTGCCGTGTACCTTTGAGCTAGTTGTCAAATAAAATCGGCTGAGTGTCTTAAGCGCTCGCCTTAGTAGTCCGGTGAAGCTGTTAAGACCTTACTAGGTCAATAGCATAGACAGTCGAAAAAAATAAATAAAAAAAATTCGAAGAGTGTCGGTAAATCTTTGCAAGTAATTTTTAGGCATCGTTTGATTGACCCGTTTACGTTCCGGTCGTGAGCCGAAAGCGTTATGCAACGAACGCTCATATATTTAAAGGCAATCATTCATTGCACTTAGACACATTACACTAAATCCGTCTTCACATTGTGATTCACCGAGCTAAGCTGATTACATATGTGTCGACTTTTGAATGCATAACGCGGCACGCGCCGGTTTTGTTTGTTTCTGATTACGACTTACAATAATTAATATTATGAATGGAAGCGGACGAACGTCTGCTTATGTGATTCAAGTCATGTTAATGCCGCTTTAAGCGCTAAATCGCGTGTTGCATTAATATAAATGAAAATGATTTGATTTTTTTGCAACTAATGAAAACGAATTAGTCTTTATGGAGGCTAATAAATTTATCGCATTTGACACAGAGATGATAAACTGTATGCACGAGTAAGATATTAGCTAATAAAAACAATTAAAGTAGAATAAATGTTATAACTTTATTAAAACAGTACGTCGTACTTCATTACATAGTATAAAACAAAGTCCCCTACTACGTCTGTCTGTCTGTTGGCGATAAACTCAAAAACTACTGAACGTATGTTCATTCGGTTTTCACCACTGGATAAAGTGATTCATGGGGAAGGTTTTAGTATATAATTTGTTAAGGGTTTTTTTATAGTCGGAGCGTTACAGCGTCGCCGGGCCCGGTAGAAAACTATAAATGTGAATGTGACTTTGTTTGTTTGTGACATTGTCACGCCATAACTACTTAACCTGTCATCGCGAAATTTTACATACACATTATCAAGGATATAGAGAAGGGCATAAGGTATCTTTCATATTGAAAAAAAGTACTGTTCTCGAGGGATAGATCAAATATGTATTACCGCGGGCGAAGCCGTGAGCAAAAGCTAGTGCGTTATATGCTAGTAACCGAAATAGGTACGGTATAAAGGTACAGTTACCTAAATTTTAATAAGCTAAGCTATATAAATTGAATAATAAATACCTTGAGATTTATATTCCACTATTTAAGAAATTACACATTATTTATTGAATTGTAAATACATCCACAGTTAATTAAGTAATTATTATTTTGAAAAATAAATAAATAAGTATTTATTTTTTACTACATTCTTACATTTATTACACATGTAAAAATTTAAAGATTACAATCCAACCCCTCAAGTTTCCAATTGATATCTTGTACAACTGGAGCTATTTTTAAATGTGGTTTTAAAAAAGCAATACCCTGTATTATACACTAAATCCTTCTGGAATATTCTCTGTAGCAGTAGGAGCATTTGGAGACTATATTGTCAATTCATTAGTCCATATATCTTTAAAGCTATCTCTTAAACTAAACCATAATCTTTCATTTCCTTAAGTAGCTTCTCTAAAGATGTCTGTAAAACGAATGCTTTTTTATTCTTTTTAAGTGAACTCAATGTAATAATAATTTCTATAATAATAATTTAGGATTACGTGATAACTGTTATTTGAAATTCTTCGTTATAGATATAGGCAATTTAAATGTCTATTTAATTGATTATATTTGAAAACAAAAACAAAATAAATGGTAATTTTCAAAATGAGGCGGATAAATATGAAATATACATTATTTAAGCACATTTAATTTAAATACGCCAGTCGGGCTGTTGTTATGTAAATGGACGTGAGACCTTCCAAAACATATTGGACAAATAAACGGTATGTCGGAATGTGCAACATTGACACATTCGTTTTCTATCTGATAAAACCATTATTAATTAACATTATTTACTCAAAATCTTTATTTTCTCTAAAACTATTTGTGTAATAATTACGTTAATGTTTGTACCATTGCTAAGATAACTTTTTCACTCTCGTAATATTTTTTTTCTGTCCTCAGTCCCAGACACTCCACGCCGCGCTACACGGTCCCTCGCACTATTATTTACTTTGTTCTCGCTTAGCGTACATTTGATTTACAATTTGTTAACTAAATATAACTCATACAAGTATGAATAGTAAGCTTAGCTTAGCTCAGATAGGTCGCGAATTGCATGAATCAGGCAACAGCCCACGCCGAGGTGTGCCGTGCACCCTTGAGCTAGTTGTTAAAATAAAATCGGCTGAGTGCCTTAAGCGTTCGCCTTAGTAGTCCGGTGAAGCTGTTAGGCCATACTAGGTCAATAGCGTAGCCGGTTCGAGAAAAAACAAAAAAATTGTTTTCTAATTGCTCACCTCCTATGGGCCATAGCATAATGTTAATGTATTAAAATTGATTCAACATTATACCATAGAGCATGAATTCTCAGCAATACTTTGCAATAATATTATTTATTTTAGATAATTTCATCAAGCATAAATAAGCTACAATACAGATGAATTGTTGCGCAAAGTAAGATGATGAACAAGAAAAAAATCATTTGTCAATATCCTCAATGTTACAAGGGAATACAAATTGAAAGAAAACAAATCACCAATTAAAATTAATTTGGAATACCTTAGAGATATTCGACAAAGAAATAACTCTTATAATTAGCCATGATCCAACGAAATTTAATCAGGATGCGTCGTGAACGTAAATGAACTAACGAGTCCTATTTTTGTGGACGATGGGCCGTAACGTCGCGACCGGGCCTTACTATAGCAGCGACAAAACAAAGCATCTTTGTCTCTTTGTCAGCAGAGAACAGGATTACCTTATACCTATCTTAAAACTAAAACTATATAGGAAATGGAAGCGTTTAAATTCTTTAAATCATTTACTAAATATATATTTTATAGTTCACTCTTTCAATCATTTTAGACTAGAATCCATTATTGTAAATCATTTAAAAATACGTATTCTATACTTGCTTTTAAAAAATTTTGGGTACTTACGTATTAAATGCACCGTACTCGCTGAACGTTCGACATCTTGCTCTTTTATCTCTGTTTGGTTAGGTTAGGTTAGACTTGCGAAAAAAGGATAACACGAGCTTGCCGCACAGCGGTCGGCGAGCGCGGTGCATTTAATACGTAAGTACCCAAACTTTTTAAAAGCAAGTATTCAATACGTATTTAACTTTTTTGTAATAAATAACACGGCAAGCATTTATTTTTGATCATAGCCGTCCATGTGTTTGAAATTCGCTGTGATTCTAAGGGTTTTCTTAAGTTTCAGCTTTTAAAATTTATGATGGTAGCTAACCAGGAGAGCATAAAATAACCTCTTCTATCATGCTATGTTTTTCCATCACCGAAAGCTCCAGCTGATTGGAAGAATATGAAACTAGTAACCACAGCTTATATATTATTGTATATTTATTATCTTTACTACTGGAGATTTCATGAAATCAGCGTTATATTTAAACATGGGTATATTCAAATAACGCTGAAATAAAATTATTAATTCGATGCTAGTAGAGAGATCTAATTAAAAATGTAATTGTATTATAACAAGAGTAATGTTCAAAAAAAAAAATAGTTTCTTAAAATAAATTAAAAAAGGTGTACTCATCATATTTTTGGATTTTTTCCTGATAAGAGTTTTTAGTGACATTTTTATTATAACATCTTTTCACAACATTGGCTTTCATCTTTTCTAGTGATTCAGTTTATATGGTTCTTTTTAACTGACTACGCTATCGATCTAGCAAGGTCTTAACAGCTTCACCAGACTACTAAGTTTATATGCGTTCAATCCTTACAATCTATAAAGAAATAATTACATAATATAAAAAAATTCCTCTGTCACGTCCGTCTGTTCGCAATAAACTCAAAAACTACTGAACGGATTTTCATAAGCTTCTTACCCCTAGATAGAGTAATTCACGAGGAAGGTTTACGTATATAATTTGTCTAGGTTTTTTTTTATCAGGGCGGAACAGCGTCCACTGTGCCCGCTCGTGTATCATAATTTATCGATGTCGTAAATGTCATCATTAATTGTCCAATGAATAAATATTTATTAATGTTTGGAAAACTTTTTGCAGAACACGAGAACTGTATGCGACATAATCAATAAATCTGTAAGTGGTATTGTCGATTTGATTTGTCATAATAAACCTTTTACTTAAGGAGGCTGATCAAAGAAATAAATAATTCTAATAAATTACAATTATATGATATCTATACCGAATTCTCTTACTTATTACCAAAAATAAACGCGTTAACAATACCTTATTTAGTAGTTAGTAAATATAACCATATAGTAACTGTTTTTATCTTTAACGGAAATTTTATTTTTACGCAGCGGACAAATTTCATGGTTATTAGACCTGCCATTATGTCTAGACGAGGCGACATAGTTTATTGACTTTATATGTGTTGTATATACAAACATATGGTGAAGTGAATTCGACACCTTAGAATAATATTTATATATATAATAAAACTGGAACGTATTAGTATTGGCCGCGGATCTAAACAGGTTTGCTTTAATAAATAACTCTTTTCTAACAAAGTGGGCAGGCTGCAAAATATACTCTGTGGTGAAATATACCAGGTGACTGTTTACACACTTGAAGTATTCTAGGATATGACACTACACGGTCACATTTAACATGTTAAAAGAATAATATTAAAACAAATACTAATAAACAACCAAGAAACCTAAGTTAAAATTTGTTCTAAGACTTTCAAAGTACAGTTACAAACGTTTGGATAAAATAATAAACCTAGATGCAATAACCGGTGCCAAAGGCTACAATGGGCGATCAAAAGTTAATTACTTTCGATGGTAAAATGGGCAATAAACCCTTTTGTTTTATTCCTGACGTTCCCACACTCCCTTTCAAATGAAAGTGAATCACCTAACGGTCATTAACATTGACGCATAGAGGATTGTGTATAATTTTTGTATTTTTTCTAGATAATGAGGTCAAATATTAAGCACATATTTTTTTAATCAATTTAGTACGAGAATCGAGTGCAGAGTGTCCTTCAGAAGTATTGCTACTGTCTAAACAGTCACCTGGTATTCGTATATCAATTATCATAACTATAAGTTGAAGAGTACTGAAACTGATGTACTATAGCGCCACCTTGTAGCGAGATCTAGTAAAATAGACAGCATAAAAATGATCTTGATGGGAAACACGTATCTGTTGAATTTCCACAATGATCGATTAAATGACGTAGCACTAAGTCACTAGCACTCGTTTTTATAGAATGTTAGCCGTTATATATAGTTTAGTATAGTTATAGCCGACTTCGGCCATATAAAACTTAACAAAAAGATTTTGTTCGGTGTAACGAGTATACTGGACTATACTGGACTAACGGACACTTTTAACGCTACATAAAACATTCAACGGGCATTTGCTGTTGCGAGGACTTGCTTGTTTAGTTTATTGTATTTATGGCGAACCCTATTAAAAAAAAGTAAGCTAGGTTCTTCTTATAATATCAGCTATCTACTGGTGAAACTCCCATCACGGACGAAGTCGTGCAGGAACAAACACACAGGCATGCAAAAAATTTAAAAATTGTTATTTATTGTAGTTACAGAATATATTTTCCTCCATCTTTAGTAAAAACAGACAAGCGTTTATTTTTTATATAATCACAAAATCTTAATTATTATAATGGCAATGTATATTAAATATAATATAAATGTAAATCTTAATAATAATATATTAAGTTATTGTTTCGTTAGTTCCTTATACAGTGTAAGTGAGTACTGAGGTAGTTATATGGTGGGTTAAGGTTCCAAATATGTTGCTGATGATAATGCTCATTTTACACACTGTTAGTATTTATAAATCTAATGTATACGTTACATGTCATTGTAAGTACCACACACGTATATGTTGTGTACACAATTTTATATTTCTTTAATACAGTTTTAAAAAAAAGCATGTGGAGCTGCGGGTACAACTAGTACATATAATAAAAATGTAGTGTCTGTTTGTAATACCAAAATAACAAAAATTCACTCATTGGGTACGATAGTATACACGCTGCTGATAACAAAAATACATTTTTGTTTATTTTTGTCGGTCTGTCTGTCTGATTCTTCCGGGTAATCACGGAAACGACTGGATCGATTTAGACGGGAATTTCACATCTAGTCTCAATTAAAATAGACTAATTGCTATGATGTCCGCTATCTGCTGGTGAAAGTTCCATGGAAATCAGTTCACCCGTTTTGGAGATTACCCGGACCAAACAGACAGACCGACAAAAAACTTAAAATTTGCATTTTTATTATCATACTTGTGTATACTTGTGTATACATACGTGTATACTTTCGTACCCGATCAGTAATTTTTTTTTTTCATATTACATACAGACACTTCATTTTTATTATATGTATAGATATGCATATACTATAATAATATTATAAAGAGGTAAAGTTTCTGAGTTTGTGATGTTGTAGGGGGTAATATCAGGAACTACTGGTCCGATTTGAAAAAATATTTCAGTGTTATATAGCTCATTTATCGAGGAAGATTATAGGCGATATCATGAGCTCTTGAGAGGTCCCACTGCGTATTAGCGTTAGCTCAAAGTAACTATTCAATGCGGAAGTCGCGGGCAGAGGCTAGTAGATATTAAAAAGATACTCTGAAATAATGTAGTGTGTGTTAAAAACGCTAGTTGTATAATTAGCGCTGAAAAAGCCTACATTCGCGTGAAGCCCGTCATTTCATATTCATACATAAATATTTATTATTAAATTCTCAACCGTACGCTTCATACTATATTATAGAAACTTATTTGAATCTTATGTAAAACATTGTTTGTCAAGCACTCTTGACATAATAGCACTCTATTCTATACAATTTAATCTATTGTGATGGTAAATTTGATGAGTTGTTATGCATATCTTCTTATATATTAATACGTGAAGCCAAAACTCTGTACCCCTTTTTAAGGGAATTGCGCGAACGGATGAACTCAAAATTTTGCATAGTTAAAGTTTCTATGGAGGAGAAGTGCAGAAAGCTATTTTTTTATAATATGAAATGCATTAGAAATATATTAAGTTAATAAAAATAAACATTACTCACACTACTGCTTGAATGACACACAACATATACACAAATGTAAATGAAGATAACGTTTCGCCATGCTTCATTTTACTTTTACGTTGCAATTTACATTTTCTCATCCTACATTCAATATTTTTAACATGACTTACGTTCTCTACCTTACATATAACCCTTTGAAATTAACTGGTCAAATTGTAGATTAACTTTATAGTATGTAAATTCATAATATACATTATTAATTAATTGATTTATCTTTACTAAATGTATGAAAACACTGAAATAATTATTATTCTCTTTGACTTATTGAATGTCAAAATAATTTATGGTCGAATCTCGAACACTAGTACTTATGAATGTTTCTGAATTAGTCCAACTTCGTTACAATAGGTGGCGCGAAATATTTAATTCAGAATTCTAATAAAGCGGGAAGGAAGTCGTCAGTTTATATATCCTATATAGTTCCAACAATTGAACATGCGGTCCACAAAAGTATATTGCATAACTACACGGGTGACTCTTTGTAAATATTTGTCTCTTTGTATGTTGGTTTCTATTCTCGGGTTATAAGTAAATAGTATATACATGTATTTTATTCCAGACTAAAATTTGCTTTTATTATGCTAACTAAAAAGTTGGTGTACTATTTTTTTTTGTTATATTCTTATATACATAATTCCGGGGTGTGTATAGTTTATACGTGTGTTCTTAATTTTTATCCCCTTAAACAATTTCACCGCTTTTGATTTAATCTTCTTGTAGTTACTTAGGTTGTCACCTGTATAATTATTAGCTATACTTTAACCCGATAGATAGCACTGTTGTTTATACGAGTATATGGTTTTTTGCTTTTTAAATTTGCCAGGATTTTTTTTTTTGATTCTTACATAGAGGTAAATAATTTCAAACTTTTGCTTCCAGCCTCTCTCAATATTTTTAATTGTTTTTTTTTAACATTGGGACATGACAACTTCAGGTTAACTGATAGGTTTAGTATATGTTGATTAGATTGGTCGTTAACATCTTCTCCGAAAAGGCTTCTTTTTTATGGAGAAATATTAGGAATAAAAAAGATTTTCTAATAAACACAACATGTGATGCAAAACGATCCAAGTTTTGCGGTAAAATCATATTGTTGGAGAAATTTCTGATCTTCTTTAAATTGTTTATATGTTAGAGAAAATAATATTTGCCAAAAATATAACTATATTTACTAGATAACGTACTTAGATCATTTTACGGCACATGTTATATTTAATAGAAGAAAAAAATCCTTCTCGCGTTCGTTCATAGAGGTCATGTTAGAGACACGCTGAGGCTACTACTGTTTTCAGCACGAATGTGTCGGCTCGCCCGGGGTGTTAACCTGACCCACAGAAACATCCACGTGAAATAACAGTGCTTGCAATGTTGCCCCTCTCCCCCCTCCCCCTTCCACTTAACACAGACTGGCAACGCACTTGCGACTCCGCTGGTGTTGCATGTGTTTATGGACTGTGGTGATCACTTAACATCGGGTGATCCAGCTGTTTGTTTACCTCTTATCATATACAAAAAAATGTAGAGTGAACGTCTAATGTACACATATAAGTGTTCTTTGGTTATACAGTGAAAAGTTTTAATGTTTTAGCATCAAACAGTATTCGTTTTGGGGCTGTTCCTCTGTTACGATAATTATTATTATTATTTATAAAAAATATCGACAGCTTACTAGTAAACTTGCAAAACAGATAACAATCCACATAACCTTGATTGAATACGTCTCAGCTATTCCTAATTACACGACTAGTGCTATTTAAACTGCTGTTTCTATGAATTGATATTAATTGTACGAAAATGACATTGCAATTTTTATTATAATATTCAATAGCGTGGTGTACCGAAACCGGCCGATGATCCAGAAGCTAGAACGTATTGTTTCTACTTCCTTATACGGCGCAATTTAATTGGTTAATCTGAGTCATGTTATCGCTATCTGGAGGCTATTCTAATAAAATTTATCACGCTTAAAATATTTAACGAATATTTATTGGCCGACACGATAACACGTTGAAAGAGCTTCCAGTGCAGTAGTTTTTGAAATGAAAACTTCTTTAACCCGGTTGTGATTTGAAACGTAACGAAAAGGCGACATCAAAAAGAGACAAACATATACATCTATAGTATTTAACGTACGAGAGAATGGAATAGAATACATTATCGTGTATTCTAATTTCTAACTAATACTATTAATACGAAAGCGTGTTTGTTGGTTACGCCTTCACGCCGTAACTACTTAAGAGATCATCTTGAAATTTTGCATATAATTTATTAGAGGTGCAGAAAATGAGGGTACATTTCATTCGGAAATAAGGTAATACCTCCGACAAAAGATTTTTTTTAAACGAGGTCGAAGTTTCTGTTAATAAAAACATTATAATTTTATAGGATTATCTGACAGAGGCTGAGAACTTGATCAAATATTGGGCGCGAGCGCACGAAGCACGCATATACAGTGTTAAAGATGTAAGTTAGAACACACGCGTACACCTGTGTGTGAAACTTGAATGAGTTCAATATATAAAACATCTAAACATAATAGTCACCGTACATATATAGGTATATATATTTAATAGCTGGTAGAGCCGCGCTGAAGCTATTACTGGTTTCAGCATGAATGGGTCGGCTCGTCCCGGGTAGTACCACCCTCTCATAGAAAGCCGACGTGAAGTAACAGTGCTTGCATTGTTGTGTTCCGTTCGGTCAGTGAGAGTGCCGGAGACCCACCTCCCCTTCCCCCAAATAAATGCTGGCAACGCAATTTCAACTTCCCTGGTGTTGTTAGTGTCTATGGACGGTGGTGATCACTTAACATCAGGTGGGGCAACATGCTGAAACCAGTAATAGCTTCAGCGCGGCTCTACCACCTACAAAAAACCTACAACATACTTTTTGGTCGTTCTAAATATTGTTATATGAATAAAATCGAGACAATATAAAGATAAATAAATGGCAATTTTTGAATCTCATAATAATCTATTAACTTTGTTTTTATTAAACTCTTGACTATGTTACACGCAAGCTCGAACTTACGGCTACATGAGCGGCCAAAAAGTTTGACGAGGACTAAATATTTCATGAATTAGTAACGTTCACGAATAAATGCTCATGTGACATCGAATGTCACCGTCGAAAGTGATCCCTATTCTGTCAGATGAAGTACACTAATTTTACATAGTTTGCTTTTTAAGAAACCCAGTTGTACTTATCACTCCCACATGCTCGTATAAACAGAATGACCTTAAGTGAAACGGCACGAGCCGTGTTTGACGACGTTGTCACTGGCATAATATTTACTTTAACGCAATACCCTCTCTACGACAATAGTAAAATCATTTCGGCAAACATAGGGATTGCATATGTGAAAAATATTACACGGGTGAATATCTAATGTAAAATGGAATTGTAATTTTCATGTTATCGTTTAATTGTTGAAATTCGACAACAGTTAATTAATTTATCAACATTTATTTTTAATATAAAGAAACAAACTATTTCCATATTTCCTTCATGATAACACTAAAACTATGTCAATATTTACTATACAAAAATTGGAGTATAAGATATTAAAGCTGGTATCTGATATAACGTTGCCGATGCTAAGGTTAAAAATGTTAATTATTTTAAATAATTGACTTACCCCGGAAGGAAGTCTTTGGCCATAAATGGGACATTTTTATGCTCATATAATTATTATATTACATTATGTTCTATGAGTTCATTGATATCGTTGTAATGATACTATATTATCTCTCTAAGGTCAACTATCACTTGAGGTTGTTTCCTAGAACGTTACTCTCCGATTTACTTTAAATTAATAGTTCATAATAAATAGTTATATTTAGATAAAAATTACTCCCGTAATCCTTATTTATAAACCATTACAATTATTAAATAAAATGAGATTATATATAATGTTTATCAATGTATATAGTCATAACGCCTTGTCCACTACTCGTTACGTTACGTCAATACGCTCTGTACTATGTGGGTGGTCTTTGAAATGTTTAAAAAGTTGAAACAAAATATCTTTTTACAGATACGTATTTGGCTGGAATCTAGTTTGCTTCTACAATGTACAAATCACCTCCATCTCACCTACAGTAGACAATGAATTTACTATTTTTTATATTGTCAAGTAAAGCTATGCGTATAAAGAAACGCGACGGCATAAATTTCACAAATGGGCCAATTTAATTGGATGGTCATCTTACCGACCATTTTGGTACCTTTCTCACATCTCCTCCCTTTTCCATTTTGTAATATTGGTGTCATTTTATTGGTTCTGTTATCTTGTACAAGCCAAGTGGATGGGAAATAATATCACGGAGTATGAATTCTGAGATGCCACAAAAACTCCCTGGAAATTTTTAACAAGGGGATCGCCATCTTGTCAGAACATTGAAATTATCGTAAAACACACTTGATCACTTATTACCCACTCGACAATGATGGTAATGGAAGATTGGTTGCCAAAAAAACTGTGAACCTGCGGTGCTCTCCAAGTGTCCTGTGCTCGCTCACATCAATCTGAGGATTCAGTGTGATTATCTAGCATATATATTATCTTAACCTTAAAGACAATGTATATGATGAAAATACAGTTCCGTTGAGGCTCAATCACTCTAAAACTACTGATCATATCGGCTTAGGATTATGACCATTCGATGCGGAATAATTCATAGTTGGTTCTAAAATACTTCCGTTGACCCTTTGATATTTTTCAAATTAAAAGTTTATCTAGTGCACAACGAATCGGGCGGGTATCAATTTGTTTTAATAAAGTGTATCTATATATACTTAATTTGATAAAATCTGATGTTAAGTAATTATGTGGCCTAAAATTCTGACACAATGTTGTGTTGTGGTGTGTAAGGGGTGTCGAATAACATCATAAGACTTGAGACACCCAAGCCAACCTCACCTGCACGTGATGCACCCTGCTGAATAACGAACGAAGCGATGGTGAAAGCGGAGTGGTAGGGTTTTACAGCCTGACTGGGTCGCAACCACCATGTATAAGGCGAAAAAGCCCGTCATAGTGATTCGCTTCTGCGGGTCGCGTTTCAGGATCAGCCTGTGCATATCCAGTTTTTCACTGTCCGGCATGACAGCGGCGACCAGCGACGGCTAGATTCTCTCTCGGTGGTCGCCATTGTTTTTGGATTGTATTGTGCTTACCATCAGGCATAGTGAAGTCATTTTGCCGTGCTACAATAAAAAAAAAAACACTCGCTGTTATTACAAAACAGTTAAATACGTATTGAATACTTGCTTTACAAAGGTTTCGAATTAAATGCACTGCGGTGGCTGAATATTCGCCATCTTGCTCTATTGTCTCGCTTTCGTACGTTAGGTTAGACTTGCGAAAAAGGATAACGCGAACTAGCCTCGGGCATTTAATTCGAAATCTTTTTAAACCAAGTATTTAACTTTTTTGTAATAACACCGACTAAGTTTAAAGTAACTGGCCCTTGGTGTAATTGTCGGAATAGAAGTACAAGTATTCGTTGACAAATGTTGAGTATGGTGTTAAACTATGTGGACATTAAAAACAGCCTACTATTATATTAGGAACTCCTTGGCTTAGGATCATTGTACTGTTTAAGTGACTTATTATAGACATGACTCAACATATGTTAAGCTATTATTGTATATTAAACAATGAACTTCTCACTCCTTTTCAGTGAAATAACTGCAATTACACTTTACTTTAGAAATGTTTGAATTTTAAAATAATATAATTCTTCAAAGTTATTTAAATAACAAAAAAGCATATATAAAATTAAAATTAATATGACAAAGGCGACTACATAATTGAAAAAAAAATCTATCATAATATAACAATAAGCTAAAATTCAGATGAAATTCTATAACAATAGACAAGGCCGGTCGCTGACACAATATCTGCTTCGTGTAACTTAATAGCAAAATTTGCATGGCAATAAGGAAGCTTCAACTTGCGCTTGGTTTATATGATATTATATGAAATGTTATTTGCGAGGTGTTTGAATTGATCTCTACTCAAATACAACGAGCCGTGTGAATACAACTTCTCAATTGGTTTTATCAAGAATGCTCTTTGTCACTACGTAGATACAATTTAAATTATTGATTATTCGCTTTTGCTCACGGCTTCACTACCTTTTTTGTAGTAGCACGGCAGAATGACTGCACTACGCCTAATGGTAAGCATAGTACAATCCAAAAACAATGGTGACCACCGTGTGACACACTATCCATCGCCGGTCGCCGCTGTCTTGCCGGCCTGATCCCGAAACGCGACCTGCAGAAGCGAATCACTATGATGGGCTTTTTCGCCATATACATGGTGGTTGCGACCCAGTCAGGCTGTAAAACCCTACCACCCCGCTTTCGCCATTGCCTGGTTTGTTATTCAGCAAGGTGCAACGTGCAGGTGAGGTTGGCTTGGGTGTCTCAAGTCTTATGATGTTATTCGACACCCCTTACACCCCAAAACTTGTCGTAAACTTGACGTATCACTTGCGAACTTACTTTTTTCTTGCATTAAAGGTATCCTACGTCATTTTCAGTATTTCTGACAGCGTGTAGCAAAATTTCACGATTATCGGTTAAGTAATAAAGACATCAATCAGAACTTATTCTTCTTCGTCTTACCTTTATCCCACCTAAGTAGCATCGTCACAACATGTTTTCTATTTTCACTCTCCCCTATTACATGTCATATCAGTACTTACACCTTTTATACACATATCATTCTTCACGCAATCCATCCATACTTTTTTCGATCTTCCTTTACTCCTATATCCGTCTAGCCTCATTAAAACGTGACAAGCAAATAAACTCCATCTTCGCGTTCATAATATTAATTAAAATGCATTTTGCTACAACCCTATTTATCATAACAAATAATGCATTATTACAACAAACAATAATAGCGATAAATAATAACAAATGCGTGCAAAGACGCGAGCACAGCTAATACTGTGTAATCTATTACAACTATCATTTATTATAGAGGATTGGCAAATAAGCACATTGGTTTTGATGACAAGTATATCCGTTGTCATATCGACGAGTAAGAACTATAGTAAAAAACATCTAGGTAAGTGACCTCGACATAAGAGGCTATCTACTAGAAGCTTCTGACGTTAGACTTGTAATATATCATAAGACACGAGTGACTCGCCCATTCGGCTCGCACTCTTACCCGCCTTACGTTTCTGCTCCACTCTTTAGCTTCGAAACGTTACTAATTAATAAGCCTAAATTTACTTACAATAGTCGGATTATCTAAGAAAAAAATCAAATCTTCTAACTATCTTCAAGTTAGCGGGTTCAACCTTACGAATTTTCCACATCTATAATTTATTAGTTGTCGAAATTCGTCCATAATTAATGACTTTTTTCAGGTTTAAATATTAACGGAAAAGACGATCATCTGAAAAACACATGGGTGTTACTTAAATGTTTCCCCCTGTATATTTATATATAAGTTACTATAAGTAAGTAATTACTCTTACATTTTGGTATAATGTAATTGGTTACTTTTGTAACATAGCAACAAAGATACTATGATAATCTACGTTCTGTTATATTTCAAATATATTTGTATGTTTATATGATCAAAATCTTTGTATTATTAATATAACCAAACATCATTCCGAGTAAGAATATTATAAAAACTCACATAATTAACCTAACAATAACGATTTATAAATCAATGCTAATTTATTTAGAATCATTCCTCATTCCTTTTATTCTATTGGAATAAGTTAGACAACATATAATATATAACGAAGTTAGTATTTTAGAGAACATGATTTTTTTTTCAAATACTCACTGTTTGTTCAAATTTTTTTTTAAAGTTATCAAAGTTATCTTAATACAAAATCTCATATACCTTTGATGAACAGTCACCGTGTCGCACAGTGGTCTGCCTCTGAAGTAGAGGCCGTAAAAAATATAGATTTATCATTTTCGAAAATTAGCGTGCTCCCAAAAAAGAAGTGACAGAAAAAGGCCTGGTTAGATCTATTAATTATCCGGACGTGACGATCAAATAAATATATTTACAAATATGTACGCTCCCGTAGTTCCAAATTAGGATATCTCTTGTAGAACGTGTGTCGAAAATACAAAAGATTATGACAACAGTACTCAGATCCCGCAGCCCATAATTTTCCTGTCAATAGATTTGGGTCTCGTTTGGTATCAAATTTCAGGAACAAGGAAAGTAAATATTTACTATCTACCGACTGAGTTAACGAGACGGTAAATATTTAAATGTTCTCCTAAAATAATTCGGAGAGAATATAACAAGTGTAATATTATATACATATTTACATAACAGGTAATTTAAACTTGGAATTACATAAAGAATAGAAACATTCCACTCCATCTGCCGGCGAGATAACAATGAACATAAGAATTGCTAATATAAACTCTTAAAAACATAAAATGTTAAAATCAATGAATGTGACTTGACAGCCTAATATTATAAAGTATAATGACCTTAAAGCTTTATTTAAATATTAGTTTAACTAACTATAGTTAGAACAATTTTATTGAAAATATATTCATAGTCATTTTGAGGGGCCCGGTAGGGGCGGGGGGACGCGCTAGTCGCGGGTGCGGACGCTGCCGGTGCACGAGACGTGTTCGGCAGGCTCGGGAAGGCCTCTTGAGACATGAGAGGCGGAGGTCGGGGGCGGGCGGGAGCGGCGGCCGCCTTAGACGGCGACGCCTGCCTGGGGTAGCGAGGGCGCTTTGTGCGCGGGGCGCGGGGACATCCGCGATAATTCGCGGTATGACCCACGCCGCGGCACAGAACACAGCTCGGGGGATCGGGGGAGTCTTTCGTGCGAGAACACTCCTTAGTGGAGTGGTCGCCGAGGCACTTAACGCACCTGGGTTTCAGGAGACAGTTTCGTGCGGAGTGTCCGTACACCTGGCAGTTGTGACACTGCGAGGGCACAGACGTTTTGCGCGGCGGCTCGACGATAACGCCGGAGAGGCCGCAGAGGGATGTGAGATTGAAGATCGCTTTCCCTTGAGGGGTGCGATCGAGGACAACGAGAACCATATCATATGGAGCCCTGGTGCGCGGAGAGCGCATACGATGAACCTCGCGAACAGGAATCTTCTGTTCTTTGAGGTCGTCTGAAATGTCGTAAGTCGGGAGTTCTGAGGGGACTCTACGGATCACAACCCGTAGTTTACGCTCCTCTTCGAGAGAGTGCGTGAAATAGCCCCACTGGTTGTCCCGAAGGAAACGAGTGAGGTTGCGATGGGCGGTGGACGTGGCTACCTTCACCTGAATACCTACAGCGGTATTCACGGCGGAGGTGTAAGGGATACCTGCCGTTTCCAGCAGGCTAGAAATCTCAACCCAAGACGCTTTGTCTTGGATCGTAACGGGGGGCGGTGGGCGGGGCTTCTTGCCCGAAACTGCGGAACCCGCAGCCACGGGCGAGTCGGGTCTAGAGGGCGCTGGTGTCGCCTTTGGCACTTTCGCGCCATCGACGTTTGCGATCTTTTTAGAGGGCAATTTGTCCTCCGGGTCGGAAGAGGAGTTCGAGCGCTTCTTGCGCGGTTTGCGGTGCGTGATGGTGGCGAAGCCATCGTCCATGGGAGGGGCTTGCTCAGCCGGAGGGGCTTGTTCGGCAGAGGGATCTTGCTGAGCAGGAGCGTCTTGCTCCATGTCGGAGCCAGAATCGGAGTATTCTTCATCGCTGTCATCGCTATCGCGATCGCGATCGGCTGGGATTGGGAAGTTGTTGGAAACCTCGAGCCTGGCATAGATCGAGGGAGCGGGCTTGGATGAATGAGGGAGAACGATTCGACGCTGCGCAGCGTACGCATCGTAATCGTCTACGAGACGAGGACAAATGGTGGCTATGAAGCCGCGGAGGTTAATGAGTTCGGTCTCTAAGAGACCGACTTCCGGATCTGAGGCCATACCGGGGCCTGAGGAGGGGAGTGGGGTAGGGGAAGACATGTGAAACCTCCCCTGCCAGAGGGGCAGGGGGGCGCGCCTTAATGAATTTAACGGACTATCCCGAGTCCGGATCGAAGGGAGCTGTGGGCGATGTGCAATGCCACACAGAGGACCTACAGTGCCTAGGGGGAAGCCCTAACACTTCTTTCTTCTCTTCATTCGGCGCGGCGACACGACGACACGAAGAGGAGCACGCAGACGCACCGAAAAGTGCGGTTTGACATACTGAAAAGTACGGTTTCCTACGTTCTGATAAGAACGCGTAACGAAAGACGACAGACAGGATAGAATACGACTGACGAAACAGGAGAGAACACGAACACGAAAACCCGAGATTCTCGATACGGACAATGAAACACTCGCGTAAAAACACACCAACTGACTGATTACGTCACGAACACGATGTAAAAAATACACGTATCGAGAAAACTAGAGCGCACGTCCGCTTGCCAAGACCACAACAATCGGACTCCCCAAAAAAAAAACACACACGTAAATGGGACTACCTTAATCTTTATTATAGGTGTTTCAGGTTGCTCATGCTTCGCTGATACTTAACCACATCGAAATAATACGTGTGTATTATGGATGTGTATGCATATTATCTATATATTTATAGTATACTAGCTGCCCCGGCCACGCGTTGCTGTGGCTCAGTTATGCGTGACGTGCGTAACGTGACGCCATCAGGATATTCGGTCCTACATATTCCGTCAACAAATTCATTTAAAGCGCCATCTGTGCGAGACTGATGAAACTTACAATTAATAACAATAATCAACATTGACAATAATTTAGTTTGTGATTAAAAAGTATTGAGAGCATTAATCGAAATATAAATTATATTATCCCTCAAGTTAGACCAAATTATACATCAATGCCAACTTTATTGATGATTGGTTGAGTAGTTTCGGAATTCATCGTGGACAAACACCATGACACTGGATTTTTATATATGAATATAAAAGATTATCTGACTGACATTTCGACGTACAGCCCAAAGCACTGGGTCGTAATAATTTACATGTGGGTTGCTTTTATATTGTAGATAAGAATTATTAAATGCAACACTTAATGTCTTGAAAAACGAGATGCCAATTTGTATGAAATCTGTAATTTTCAATCAGTCAGTCAGTTATTGCTTTATATACATAGATGTAAAATAAATATTCGAAAATAACTTATATTATATTATACTTGTATAATATATAGGAAGCGCTACGTTCCTTTATTAATCGCAACGTTAAAATCGCATTTACAAATTACCTAATTTTTATTATACATAGTAAAAAATAAAACAGCTAATGACAATTCACAGACCGCTTTATTTATCAGTGTGAATACTTAAAAAAAAATCATTTTATGCAAATTAATACAAAACGGGTAACATTCGTTTGAAACAATTATTAAATGGAACCAATACTGAAGATTATTATATGTCAACCCAAATTTGAAACAAATATTGCATTTCATGGAATTTTTACATTAAACATATATTACTAGTAGAGCTTACTGTACCGTGGAAAAATCAACATTCCTAAAGACCACACAATCAAATTAAATAAATATTACGATCTAACTAATGAACTAAATAATTTATACGCGGTAGAAGTAGGAGCGAGAGGTATTCCAGCAAAATCTCTCTATAACCTTCTGAAAGGACCTTGGCCTGTCGAGAACTGCAGTAAGTTCTATTTAAAACAGGTTTCTTACTAAATTTGGCTAGGCAGAGTGGGAAACTCGAGCAGTGATTGATGCGCATTTCAAAGGGAGCCTCCTTAAACCTACACTTGGGTCGAAAGTCCTGGGAACTGCTTTGAGTTTTCTCCCTCGGCCACACGATGGACCCGGCACCCGCACGGTGAATCCATGAAATGCTAAGAAGTTTCGGCTCTCTCTCCCATCGTACATATAGTATACAATTATGTAATCACACCGTCAACAACGTGGTGATAATTTTGAGTAATCAAATGAATGTCTTTAATACAACAGTATTTTATTTCATTGCAACGTGATATTTGCAATTATTTATCGTTTTCTCAATGCACTTTTTTTATATAATCATGTAGCCAACCTGGAGTAATCAGTTGTATTGTACTATAATTGGAGGTTTAATGCTTTCAGCCATTTTACGGCGTCGTTAGTAAGAACGGTCAGGTCACCAGGAAAATCATTATATTTCCTTGGTGGGATTTAATGTATGATGAGTGCTATCGATTGGGTATCAGCCCCGCAGCCACAACGCGCCGATTCAATCCACCCGCACCGATATTGTGCACCGCCCGTGCCCAGTACGCATTCTGTTTAATTTGCAACAGTCACCTGGGGGCAATTCGGTGCAGTTTAAGTAACAGTGACTTGCGATAATTGTCGCGTTTCGGGATTAGTTATATTTCTGGAAGGGATATCATACGTATGTGTGACGACACCCTATTTGGGGGAGAGGGTTTTGGCGGTGTCCGACTGTTTTGGCGGCTGTTGGAGGCGTACCTCGAAGATAGGGAGGTTGCCTACGTGGATGGCAACGGGCGGATGGTCCGACGCGCGACAAGGAGAGGGGTTCCACAGGGGCCGCTCCTGTTCGATGCAGTTCGAGGGCACAATACACTAAAATACTGTTATTGAGTGCCAGCAAATGGGTCATTGTACTTCTGGTCATAGAGGAGTTACGATAGCCTCCATAATACTTGAAGAGATGTTAAAAGTCAATATCTTTAGTATGGGTTCAAGATTGTAATGGGTTCAGTTTCATGTAGTTTTAAAAGGAAATAAGAATGTTGATGTTATAGCAAAGTTAGCAGAAAGTACAGAGATAATATTCATACGTAAGACAGATAATGTAGGAAGAATAGTGTACTTTGGTACTTTGAGCAATCATTTCTGAAAAGTGTCTTAATATTCTAAATGTACCACGGTTTATAATCGCTATAATTAAGTCAATAAAAAAATGCATAATCGAAGTGGGTGGGCTGGCTTTGCTAGAGATAACATAAATATTTATCTTATAATTTTGCTAGTAATTATGAAATATTTAGTATTAATTTATCGATTGCGTAACGATTGACTGTACAATGAACGTCTTATGATATATTATTCTTATTTTTAATATTAATTTAGTTGAATGTTTACGCATTGTATATTGTCAAACGTTGCCCAGAATGAATGAGGTATTTTTTTAACTTTATTTTTGGCAACCAATCTTTTAGATTATTACTGCCATTGTCGAGTAGTTAATAGTATTACAAGTTCTTCTATTTTATTTTTGACAACCAGTCTTCTAGTAGACTATTACTGCCATTGTCAAGTGAGTATCGATATTACAAGTTTCTTGATATAATTTCAATGAACTAACAAGATGGTGGCCATCTTGTTAGAACTTTCCTCAGAGTATTTGTGTCAAGTCAGAATCCATGCTCCGTGGTATTATTTCGGATCCACATCACTTGTGCACAATAACCAAACTATATTACGTAAAGCACCACCAACATTACACAATACAGAGCCAAATAACACAAGATTATAAATATAATATAAAGACCACTACATGGCATTCCAAGATCCCGCCAAAAACTCCTATTTATGAGGTTATTTATTCAGACGAATATTTTTTTACCCGTAAAACGTTATTTACACAGTTGTCAACAATAAGGTTGGTTGTAAAATTACTTGAATATTCTAGTTGTGAGTAATTTTAGGATGTAATTATATTAGATATTATTTATTTATTTATATATACCTATTTCGTTATAGAAAATTAAGAGTGCATAGTGAATTACCGCTTACGTAATCATTCTCTGGACGATATAACACACGAAACTAATGCATTAAGGTGTGGTACATTAACCCTCTTAGTTACAGACATACGAAATGAAATATTCGTTTAACACATATTTAAAACTTTAACAACTGTTGAAAACAAATTTAAATTTGCAACTGAAAGTAAGATAGTTAATGTAATATTTGAGATTTAATTAGAATTAAATTCATTTTCTAATTTGTCAATTTTAAGTATTTCGCGTTTACTCAAACCAGAAACGCTACCATTGACTAATGTCCAAGAAATCATAAGACAGGGTGTGTCGTAGAGACATACGATAGAAGTGAATCTTTTGTATTACAGGGAAACATTTTAATTACTAAAATACAACGAATAGAGAATACACGACATGCTGACCGCTCCCGACGTTGCTTAAATTCAGTGACCGAACGAGAACCGATGTTTTAAAAACTGTATAACTTCAAAGACCGTTTCTTTTTTTTTCAATAATAAAACTAAACGTCAATAGGAGAAAAATAAAATACCAACCTATTATATTTATCTATACCATTAATATATAGGAGAAGAAGGTAGCCGTGTAATCCTATGAATATAGAAAAATAAGTATTTTACAAATTGTACGAATCTTGTACAAGCCAAGACCAATTAAATAGAAAGTCAAACATTACGAACTGAACATTTGGAGAATGGCGTGAAGGAAGAATCGTGACGGCTAATTGATTATCGCTCGCGATTCGATCGTGGTCACGATAGGTCACGAGTTAAAAAGTTCGTACCAATGTGTACATTTTAACATTAATTGTTTAATACTTCTAGGCACTTTTAATACAACTTCTCTAATCAACTTAATGACAGAGTATTATATACTATAAACCAATGTTCAGTCTGCTGTTTGTATCTCTGACATACTAAGCTCAAAATTACTTTACACTTGAAACCAACCCTTTAGAGATTTATCTACAATATATCAAAACATTATTTAAATTTAAATATATATTTTTTATTGTACTGCTTACACACTTAGTCATTATAAAATATATCTCGATGGCTCCATTTAATAAGAAGTTATTAGAGTTTTTAGATACTACAATTTTTGTAAGCACTTACGCTTTCAGTTATGTGTTGTTTCTTGCCGTGGAGACATGGGGCAATCGGTATAGTGCTTATATCTTTTCTCTGTACATAATACATATTGTTAAGATTATAATCGACGCAGACAAAGTTACGGGTATCAGCTAGTATAACATAAAACCTTCCTCAACAAACGAGCTACTTAACGTAAAAAGAATTATCTAAATCGGACTGATATTCGTGACCGGTTTCTGAGATTATCATGTAATACCTACATATAAATTCTCCTACTTTATAATCTATACATATAGTTTCAGATATAATTGAAATGTCTCTTGCTTGTTGTGCTAATCTCTGGTACGATTTGTACGAGACTTCTGGAACATACAGAACATTTTATACCATTATCGAGGTTAATATAAACTCTTCTCTATAGATTAACCCCTTGGCTGATTTTTTTAAGATTGAGATCTTCAAATGGTGAATCATTTAAATAAAATATCTAATCAATTTCGTAAAATTGTATAATAATTTTACATTACATTATTCGTTATTGTTCAAGTTTTTTCAAATGTTGTAATAAATACGGTTTTTAACTTATGCTGCCAACAGTCTGCTTACCGGTGCATCGTCTGATCCACATTCGTTTGTATGGAACTTAAACGCTTACGGTGTTACTACAAAAAAGTTAAATACGTATTGAATCCTGGCTTTAAAAAGGTCTCATATTAAATGCACCGCGGTCGCTGAATGGTCGCCATCTTGCTCTTTTGTCTCGTTTTGGTTATGTTAGGTTAGATTTTTTTTTTCGAACTTACTACGCTATTGACCAAGCAAGGTCTTAACAGCTTCACCGGACTACTACGGCGAGCGATTAAGGCACTCAGCCGATTTTATTTTGACAACTAGCTCAAGGGTGCGCGGCACACCTCGGCTTTGGCTGTTGCCTGATACATGCAATTCGCGACCTATGTGAGCTAACCTAAGCTAACTATTCATACATATATGAGTTGTTGAAACATATATGTGTACCAAGCATACATAACTTAACAACTCTTATATATATTTCGTATCAGATAATATTCTAAACTATTTCAGTTTGATAAGGGAAAAAAAGATAAAACCCTTCCAGTTGCATGTGTAAGCGTGTGTGCGTGCACGTGTGTGGAGGTGATATGAGTAATGTTGTCGCAGTGATGTAAGATTTTGTGTCACTGTATCGCGCGAGTAGCGCACTCAAGGGCTCCCTGCCGAGGGAACGAACCTAGGCTTGAGCCGCTGTCGAGGGGGGCCTACTCTGGTGTGCGGGAGCGAAATTTACCCCCAGACCACGGTGGCGTGATCTGTGGTTACGCGGGCGTGGGCGTGAACACGCTCTGTTTTGAGAGACAGGCTGGTACTGATCGTTCGCTGCCGTTATATCGTCGGGAGGATCGGTAAAAATGTGACGTGGTCGTCTTTTATAACGCGGTACGTCCGGTACGGTTTCATAGTTTGCGGCGGATACCACTAACGAGCTAGGATGATTCGCTGCTTTATCAAAGTAACTGGTGGTGAGTGACTTTACATACGTCCAGATAGAAGCATCTCCAGGTCCCTGTGGAGATCCTCATTCCGAATGTAATTCGGAGCCCCGGTGGCTTTACGTAAGAAGCGGTTCTGTATACGTTGTAATGTTAAAAAGTTAGCTTTCGACATATGTGCAAAAACGGGTGACCTGTATGTAAAAATCGGACGAATACAAGTTTTGTAAAGTTTGAGCTTGTGTCTTAAGGACATCTTGCTCTTGTGACAAACTAGCTGGTGTAACCGACCCGACCATAGCGGCCCTATTTCTAACTCTTTTCATGTGTTGATTAAACGTGAGGCGTTTATTCAGCGTGACTCCTAGGTATTTAACCTGATTGGCCCAAGGAATCACTGACCCATATAATTTGATAGGCGCGAGTTTGCGTACGTGTTTATCTGATATCGGGTCGAAAAATATCGCGGCGCTTTTGTCCGGATTTACTTCTATACGCCATCGAAGAAACCAGTCACCGAGTGTGCTAACGGCTTCTTCGACGCATGTCCTAACTCGTGTCGGAAACCATCCGGAAGCGTAGAGAACTGTATCGTCAGCATAACAACCTACCTCCACTCCCGGGAGTTGAGGTAGGTCACTGACGAACAGGTTAAAGAGTGTGGGTGCCAGAATGGACCCTTGGGGCACACCTGAGCGTATCGGGTGGGACGAGGACAATTCTCCTTCCACTCTGTAGCGGAAGGACCTGTCGGTGAGAAAGTCGCGTATTATACGAACTAGCGTATCGGAAATACGGAAAAGAATTAACTTGTGAATGAGCCCCGAGTGCCAGACCTTATTGAAGGCCTTCGTGACATCGAAAAAGACTGCTATTGAGCATTTCGGTTTAGGTTTAGCCGGGTACGGATTGGGATCCGGATCCGCATTAAATTTCGAAAAGACGTACTCCGTGAGGCGGTGTACTTGATTTTACAAATATTATAATGGTAATTTTTTTTTATAGTAGCACGGCAAAATGACTGCCTTGTGCCTGATGGTAAGCACAGTACAATCTAAAAATAATGGCGACCACTGAGTGACACACTATCCATCGCCAGTCGCCGCTGTCATGCCGGCCTGCGAAAAGCTGGATATGCACGGGCTGATCTCGAAACGCGACCCGCAAAAGCGAATCAATATGACAGGCTTTTTTACCATATACATGGTGGTTGCGACTCAGTCAGGCTGTAAAACCATACCACCCCGCTTTCGCCATTGCCTCGTTCGTTATTCAACAGGATGCACTACGTGCAGGTAAGGTTGGTTTGGATGTCTCAAGTCTTAGATGTTATTTGACACCCATTATACCCCAAAATTTATTGTAAACTAGCTGAGTTTTATTATCACGCTCTCCGAATCAGTATAGATTCCTACTGTGGTGAATGCAGTAATCAAGATGCCAAATCCATACACGGTTATTCCTAGGCTGAAAAGAGAAGCAGAAATCTCTAATGTTTTGTTGGAAGAAATTAAGACTCTTTAGCTTGAAATGGCCGAAATGAAAACTAAGTTTTATAAGTTCTATTATCACGTTCTCCGAATTAGTCTAGACTCTACACACATATAACAAAAGAATAATTAGTCAAATACCTGCAGCTGTTTTGAAGTGATAAGCTTATACACTTTCAGTAATTGATTTATATTTATACATTAAATCGTAATTACGACAAATAATAGTTGCAACAAATGATGAAATAAACGCAAGCGGAGTCGCGAGCTCAGCCAGTTCATATCCATTTACAAATTTTATTTTCTAATAATAATAGAAATTTATTGGTAATGATTACAATCCATATTATATATAATAGCATTTCCAATCCAAACGATTCTATGAAGACAAGATATTAATCATATTCCTATACTATGGTACGCTTGATTCAGGATTCAAACGTCCAGTGCGTTATACAGCCCAATAGCTAATTATCTATCACTTGTAAAGCCCATAAAGTGTCGGATCAATGAAACAATTTCCGGATACCGGTCATACAAACGGAGAAAGCCGGCACACGGAATAGGGTTACAAACATACTGAATCCTTTGTACTGATTACAGTACGGCAGTTTACTAAATTAACACTATTTCTTCCGACTAAGAAGGATGCATTTTAGAGAAAGTAACCATGGATTTTATAGCTATTCTAATCCTTTCTTTTGATTAACATCTAAATTTGCAGTTAAATTTCACTTTTTTATTATCCCAAAGTCGTAAGATGTTAAGAAAATTGTTGATAATCACGTATTTCATTAATGAAATATCACAATATCGTTTAATGTAAGTGTGTATTGCATAATTTCTTATTATAATACGTTACTGAAGTAATAAAAAATATGACACCTTCTTTGAATGTGAACCAATGTAACTAATGTTATCACACTTATCACTACATATTATACAACAAAGTCCTGTGCCGTGTCTGTCTGTCTGTTCGCGATAAACTCAAAAACTACTGAACAGTACATAAAGTGATTCATGAAGATTTAAATATATAATTTGTCAATGTTATTTTTATTGTCAGGGCGGGACAGCGTCTTCCGAGCCCGCTAGTGAGAAATAAATGAGCAATTAAAAATTATTAAATTTTTTGTTTGAACATAACCTCATTATCTTGAATTTTTTTATGCTAGAAAAGGATGTAGTGTACCTTTCATGCAGAACAAGTACTGTTTCTGAGGGATATGTCGAATTTATATAACATAAGCGGAGCTGCGGGCAAAACCTAGTGAATTCTTTTTTTTTTCTATCATTATCTGAATATACAAATTTATATTGAAAGATTAAATATTGATCTCTCCAGATAAATAAATCGGTAAAACCTTATATTTCAAATTTAAAGTAATCCGCTGAAGCTTTGCTAGGCCAATAACGTAGTCAGTTGGAAAAAAAACAAATTTAAAATAACGTTATATTATAATAAACAGATTCGTCTACATTGCATAGAGCTGTTGAAACTCGTCCGAGGTGCAACTTGAACCAGCGTTATCGTACGGTCATTAATCAAATCTTACGCTAACCCTGTAATAATTGTAATTAATAATTTTATCACCTATTCGGCCGGGGCGGCGGCGGCGGCCGTCTCTCTACAATCACTCGACAGCTGTTGAGCCAGACATTTAATGGGAACCTATTTATCAATGATAATTAATAGATAATTTATTTTATACAGAGTTTATTTAATATAATTATCTTTATTTGGTATCAATTACTTTTAAACACATAGCGTACTCGTCTGGAGTCGTGTCTACATTGGACATATAGATAGAACAATTTTATAGATATCCAAACATGTTTATAGATTGTGCTTAGATAAACCGTACCGGTCAAGTATTACAACATATTTAGGTATCCAAATCTATGAAATAATACTTTTTTTTTCTCTAACTGACTACGCTATTGACCCGGTAGGGTCTTCACAGCTTCACCGGACTACTAAGGTTGGCGCTTAAGGCACACAACCAATTTGGGTTTTAGGTAACATAATAATATCACGAGGGCTCCGCGCGGGTATATTATAATATTCACGGTTTCAAATAATAAATGGTTCAGTATTTGTAAATAATAATGTATTTTTATCACTCCTCTCACTTTGATTCAAAAAGCAATACTTAATTTTTACGCCTATTACTTACAATTAAGATGATTCTACATAAACCACGTGCATTAAATCTGTCAAATCGTTTAAGCTATAAAGCAAGTCAAATAAATAGAGATTCTAGTACATATCCTTGAAAAGCGTTACCCTCCTTCTGTGTAGTCATGTAATCCAAATAAGACTTCCTACATACGTATATAGATCACAATAAGTTATTCAAAACGAAACCTTTTATGTCATCATTGTGTATGGTCCCAGTTTACTATTTGACCATTAACATACTTAAGAGTCTGTCCAGATGAGGCAAGACTCGCGCTTCAAAATATATTGCGTCCACATACCGCGTTTTACGCGCGTTTCTACCCTAGGAAACGTCGCATACGTCGTACGGATAGACGCCTGAGGGCTGACTGACTCACCACAGACTCGCGCGTAGTACTGGACGCAGCAATGGGGCCTGAGTAGCGAGTCGACTCGCGCGTAAAACGCCTCATCTGGACAGGCTCTAAGATTCTGAAGTAATGATGGCTGAGTCGTTAGTGTGTTCGGATATATCGTCAATCGACCTAGGTTCGAAATCTTGCAAAGAGTAGAGCTTTCGATGTAAGAAACCATTGCACGATGGTAGGGCTTTTTGTAAATCCTCCTGGCTAGCTGTAATCCTTAAGATAATAATCTGGTGCCAAGTAACCGTAGTTGCATTCCGGCAGCTACAATTAAGAATTAGGCGTCCTCTTGATTTAGCTTTACGATCTTGGACCACATCATAATTTAACACCTGGTAAAATTATTGTCGAATGGCAAAAGCTACGAAGTATAAAAGAACACAGGTTATTTGAAATTAACTAAAGCAACCTACTAATTTATATGCCAATAGAGAGCAGAATATAAGTGATCTTTAAGTGTAATTATGTCAGTGGAGTTCTTACTTACATAATTTACTTGAAAGTTGGACATTCATACCATTGCCATGCATACCTTTAAAATTACAAAGGTATTCGCAATCGCCTTAGCCACAAA
Source organism: Antheraea pernyi (assembly GCA_015888305.1). NCBI lineage: Eukaryota > Metazoa > Arthropoda > Insecta > Lepidoptera > Saturniidae > Antheraea > Antheraea pernyi. Next base: position 164,295 of record MU159064.1, on the reverse strand, counting down.
TGGCCTAAAATTAATAACGTATCTCGTCTTGAAAATCGATTGATTTGTGTCGATGGACTTTATATCGTAAACACTGTAAAGTCGTGGTGATCAAGTGGTTTGACCGGTGGAGTGTAAATGCGATTTGGTTGCATTTACTAATTTAAATTGCTAACATTATCGGCTCACGGTGAAGGAAAACATCGTGAGGAAACGTGATCCTTAACATTGTATGGGAAAATATGGAACTGTGGGTTTCTCGGGGCTTGAAATCACCAATACGTCGTGGAGATGGCATAGTGATTATGTCCATACTTTCCTTCGAGAAGAGGCAGTGCAGAGTGTTTGGTATAGGTTGATGTAAATGAATGAATTATTCTATATTTATGGCCTTAAAAAATATTTCCTAAATATAATAGAATTTTGTTAAACAGTTCAAAAATTATAGGCCGATATTAAATTTACAGTTAAAGATAAACGAAATCGTGAATTCCATGTTTTTGTCAACCATATTGAACACTAGATCACGGCGTTAGATTTCTTGTTCCTATAAAGTGTAGTCGGTACTAAAGGTTTCCTTAGTAACCGTGTCGTAAATATAATATTCAATTTATATAGCCGGTGTACTAACCGTTGCTAAAACGTGATCTATTCTTGTACAACTTTTTGCGTAGCGGTTAATTTTTTGCCGAAATCGAAGACAAGTCAATTATTAAAAATGGATCTTTAACATTCCTGAACCAGATAGTATTACTTGTTAAAACATTAAACATATCTTTTGATATAAGATACAAATAGCACACTTTTTATATTTACGCTTATTCTTATGTTTATATTGAATTGTATATAATTAAAAGATCGATATATACTTTTTTTATAGTAGCATACTCTAGTGAATAAAAACTAATAATATTCTATTTCCAAGTTTTACGATGTATGTAAATTAGAAAGGAGAGTGATATCTGTTTGTTTATGCCCTTGTATGTTTTGATTTTATCCGAAATATATAAACAAATTTTTCGCAACTGATAGGCTATAAAAATATTCTTAGAAACCTTGACAAATTAGTAAAAATAATATTACGGAAAGAAAACGATCACTTTGTAACTAAAAAGTCACGAGGATCAGTCAGTTTTGAATAAGTTTGTAAGCTGCGATTATATAAACATATGTAATTAATATTTAATAACATGGAATAAGGAATGGTTTAATTCTTACTTGATATCAATAAACGCGGATGACAATGATGAAGCAACCTTCCAAAAAGTACCATCGAATAACTGAACATTGACACAACAATGTATTGTGAGAACTATTAGTCGTACAAACAGGAAACGTAATCTATTACCGAATCCATTACAGTAGTCGCACATTTATCAAAGCATTGTTAGAATTTAGATTCAATTAAGTTTATCTCATGATTGCTATATAAATAGATAGATACGTTTGTCGACGCATACAAAAACGACATAATAATTGATTTCAGTATGTAATATTTTTCTATGTACAATATATATTACCAAAGTCCTCTTAATTAAATAGTGTATCAAGCCAAAGACTTTTTTCGTAGTTTAGCAACCAAGAAGTCTGATTATAATCGTGATAACCACAATTTTATTGCTCGGTAGGATAGAGTCGGTTTTTCGATTATAGAAGCGGTATTTATTATAGAGTTCCTTGACCAGGGCCTTAATCGATTTCTTGTTTATTTTAGCACGCGCCGGTGTTTAAATCTTCTAGTGATATGTATTTTCTACAAAATGTATACTTTATCTGATCTTGTTACGGCTACAGAGATTGGTTTATTCTACAATAAGCTACCTATAGCCTGTATTAATGTATAGCCTATAGCCTGTAATTACAGACAGAATTCTTTCTTTATTCGTGCTGCAAAAATATTAAATAATATGATGATCTTGCTGCAGTATCTCTTCACATCTACAACGCAACACATTAAAAATACTATGGCGAATACATGGTTCAATGGTTTTCAAACTTATTCTTTAGTTAGTTATCTTCATTAGTAGTGGGTTGATTTGTCCTAGTTTTTGTTCTTAGAATCTAAATAATGATATTAATTTAATTTTGTATCACTTACTGATTTTTTTTTCAAACGAACTTGCTATTGTCTAGATTCTCATATGCGAAAACATATAACTGGTGTATAGAGTCTATTTAGTTTGAATATCTGTAATAAATCACTGTTTGTTTTCCGAATAAATAAAAATAAAATAAAAATAAAATTGTCAATCTCAAGTTCACTGTACCAATTTTGAGTAAACAAACTTAAAAATTATTGCCTATCTCATTATTGAAGTTATACTTCTTTTTGGGCGTTAAGGATAAATGAAGAGAGTAAATTTTTGCGATGCGCGCGCACACCGTCACGAAAAACCGACACCCTGAAGTTAGCTATAGTCAAATTGTTCTATTGTTAGTGCCATTTTTTCTACAAACGTAGAATACGGCGAGAGATAAATTTTTGAAAATATTTTTATCAAAAATCAAAAATGGCCCATGCCCAGTGGGCAGCGGGTGGTAACATATAAAACCGATGAAAAAATGCAACAAACATTTCCACATCTCTACCAATTTATAAGACACATTCAGAGTTATCTGTTTTTGTTATACCGTCATACTTTGATCGCCAATGTGTTAAACTATTGCATGATATTAAAAATAGAATCATGTTTCTCATGGAAAGTATGATGTAAACTAAATATTGAGTATACATAAATATTTTCTCTACACAAAGATTCATAACCGAACAGGACTTTATTACAGTGGAGATTAACAGTTCAAATTAATAGATTGCTTCAAAAGATTTAGGTAAAATGGAAAATGCGTAAACATTTAATTTATTAGCGTTAATTTGTAATGTCATCTGATGTTAAGTTACGGTTCAAGATTGTAAACACGCACCGTGTTATTACAAAAAAGTTAAATATGTATTAAATACTTGGTTTAAAAAGGTTTCGTAATAAATGCACCGCGCTCGCTCGAGGCAAGTTCGCGTTATCCTTTTTCACAAGTCTAACCTAACGTAACCAAAGCGAGACAAAAGAGCAAGATGGCGAACACTCAGCGACCGTGGTGCATTTAATACGAAACCTTTTTAAAGCCAGGGTTCAATACGTATTTAACTTTGTAATAATACCGGTAAAGTCTAAACTTGCTCTGAAGTTTAACGGCGGATCACACCCAAAGTGCTTGGCGACAGATTGTAAGTTCAGGGTTATAACTAATCGACTAAGGCGAACTCAGAAAACGCCCTACCATCATGTCGTGGTTTCATCACCGAAAACCGTTCTCCTTCACTGAAAACTGCGGCTCATTTGCAAGGTTTCGAACCCACGTCGATCGATGTGGTGACCGGAAACTTTAACTGAGCCATCATCACTTCAAAATTTGAGAATTTAAGATCATTAAAGCCATAGAACTTATGTAAGAATCGTCACATTAATATCTATTTTCTGTTGATCGTAATTCTAAATCTATGATATCTCTTGAGATGTTCATTGCTTAAATAACCAAATTTATAATTAAATTGAATTAAAGTTTACACGTAAGTGCTCCCTCTTAAATATCAGATTATTATATCGGATAAACTATATCAGAAATCATATCATTAAGATATAAGATAAACTTCCTCTAGAAAATAATTGTTAATTTACTTTATACTAGCGGGCCCGGCAGACGTTGTCCCGCCCTGATTATAATAAAATCCTTAAAAAACTATATACTAAAACCTTCCTCGTAAATCACTTTATCTACTGGTGAAGACCGCATGAAAATCTATTCAGTAGCTTTTGAGTTTATCGCGAACAGACAGACAGACGCGGTAGTAGACTTTGTTTTATACTACGTAATGATAATAATAATTGGCAAACCAATATAAATATTACACACACATAAAATCACATGTCGTCAATTACAACATAAAATTACAGTGCAATAATTACGACCACAGGTATGCATGACATTAGTAGATGACAAACAAACAAATTCTAATTAGGAACTATACTGACGGAGTCAAAAATTAATTTGTTCAAGTGCACCGTCAAATTATATTTTTAAGACAGCGCTGCTTGGACGACCCAATTGCATCAAAAGATATGTCAATGTTGTTATTTGTTCGTGATATACAATCTAGCCATTCGTATTAAAGCGCTGTTATATACGGTGTTAAGTGTCGATATGTGGTTACGCAACGCCTGGCAATTAGGTCTCAATAATAATTATATTTAAGTTTTACTTCAACCTTAGACTAACCACTCTCATATTCCTACATTCACCTGCCTACTCGAAATAAACAACTCGATAAATAACCCTAAGTATTTTGACATCACCCCGAACATTTCTCCCGTAGTTGGGAAAGAGGTACCCGCTGTACTGGTTCACTCTGGTGACATAGAATTTAACAGACTCGTTTCCGACCCGGATCGCCCACGGTACGTCCACTGTTCGTAAATATATGCCTCGCAATTACGCAATTTATATTAACACTCGGTAATAGCGTTTGGAATTAAAGCATGTTGAAAGATAAGAGATAACCATTAGGCCGGAATATTTCTGGACCTGGTTATATGAAGGTCAGTTTGGATGGATCACTAAATATAACGTACGCAGCTACTTGTACGAGGAAGCTATGAGTAATCGAGTATGGAGTAATTTTATGGTGTGTTTATATTTATGTAACTTGTTCATATCTATTGTTGATTTTTCTACCATTTTCAAGAGGTTCAAATGTTTATGAGGTTATATATAGTTATTCCTATTAATAATACGTTTTTCTATTAATTCTTATCTACTTCTTTCTTCTGACTATAAGCGAAAATCTATAAATGTTTACTAATATTAAAAATGTAGTTTTGTTGAATATGTGAATTTCTTTGTCACGCATGCACGCCCTAAGTACTGAACCCAACATTATGAAAATTTGCATACATATTATCAGGGGTACATAAAAGGAGAAATGGTACCTGTTATCCAGAAAAGAGCACTATTAGCGAGAAATACGACAAATCTACATGACGCGAGTTAAGCCGCGGACAAAAACTAATAATATGCAAAAAACTATACTTAATATATACAATTAATTGATTTATATATACATACATAATTAGCAAAGAATGTATAATTAGTACTGATGAACTCTTCAATATCTCATTTTCGAATTATTCCGCTGTTAGGAACGTTAGTTATACGATTTCAGTGTTTTAATTATATTTTGAGAATTTGTCATATACTTTCAATGTTTGTAATACAAATTTATCTCCTAAAAATGTATCATTACATACTATAAAACAAAGTCCCCTACCGCGTCTGTCTGTCTGTCTGTTCGCGATAAACTCAAAAACTACTGAACGGATTTTCAAGCGGTTTTCACCAGTGGATAAAGTGATTCACGAGGAACGTTTTGGTATATCATTTGCCAAGGATTTTTTTATAATCAGTGCGGGATAACGTCTGCCGGGCCCGCTAGTATTATATATAAATATTATGCCTAACTTTACTTTTAAGATCTTCAATAGGTATTTGTTATTCGGTCGTTAGAATAGCTACTGTTTTTGTATCCACTACCACGCACTAAAAGTGTCATATATAGGTTTTATGCCCAGCATTATGTTAAAGATTCCAAATTATTCCATACACATTTAACCCGAGTGATCGTAAAAAAATATATGCACAAAGAATAATCAGTGTTCTCTTAACATTGCAAACGAATATGAAAATGATAATATCTAATTAATTTAATATGCTTGAAAGAAAGATATTACGCAAAAAAATACGACACCAAATCTAACATATGTTAATCTTGGACTTTATTTGGCCATGATAATTAAGATAGAAATTATTACAACCATAAATAATATTTACGATCGTGGGACGCCGCGTGCGTATTTGATCATTCAGAGCTATAAAATAAATTCGAAAAGACAATAACAACGGTTCCGGACGACAGAATCGGATCTATTTACAATGGTGTACCAATGTTATAGCTCAGCAATGGGGCTTAGCTGTAAATCATAATTAACTTTTGGGAGACTTTTATAGAGGAGTATCTAGAACTTATGTTATATGCTACTTTGTGTAGGTTCGTTATCTCTTTACGATTGCCGCTGATTTTCTGTCGGTGTCTTTTTTCGATTTATTGCCAACTTATTCTGAAACACGACGCATTCAAACACAGTCTTTATCCGTAGCGATATATTACGTGTTACCCAACACCTTAGGACTGCTGTTATATTTAGGTTGGTTATATATATTTTAACTTAACGTCATAGGGACTGCATACATGCATACACATAATTCTGTATTTAACGTTTTTATATGTACTGCCAAACCAAAAATACTTTTTTTTTAATATATATTATAGGGGTCAAACGAATAGGCGGCTCACCTGATGGTAGACACTAGCGACACCAGCGGAGTCGCAAGTTCGTTCCCGGCCTAAATACTACAATAAACTAAATAATAATTATATAATATACTAATACTACAATGAAAAGGGCTTTACTAAGTACTTCACAAATTAACGATAATGGTGCCCGCCGCGAAACAATATCTCATGAATTTCTTCATCGGTGGATTTTTTTTAAAAGGTTGTACAATATTTTTCTATGCAGTTTCTTTAATTGGCCAATATACAAAACGAATTATTTGGGTTATATAATAGCGTCTTTTTCATGTTAACCATATATAAAGTACTCGGATTGAGCCAAATACATTAAAATCGAGAGATACATAGGAAAGATTTCCACATATAAAATCGAAAATTGTATAAAATATCTGAAACATTTCGAGGATCGCTGTTCGATTTCCAAAAAACACTGTAATTTTAGGAACCCCTCGATACCCATATTTAATCAAACTATCACTTATTTTATTATGATAAATCAGTGTATAATTCACCACGTTGTAGACAATTTCTAGGTGTTATTTTCAACCGTTTTTAATTAAGTACACTCTTTGTAGGCTATAATATGTATTGAATTAATATAACAACCCTTTTTTATATATTTTTATAGGTGGTAGAGCCACGCTGAATGTCTTACTGGTTTTAACATGAATGGGTTGGCTCGCCCGGGGTAGTACCACCCTCTCATAGAAAACCGACGTGAAGTAACACTGCTTTGCATTGTTGCGTTTCGTTCGGTCAGTGAGAGCGCCGGAAGGCCACTTCCCCTCCCCCTCACCCCTTCCCTACTCCCCCATCTCTATTTCCTCCTCCCCCAAATACAGGCTGGCAACGCATTTGTGACTCCCCTGGTGTTGCAAGTGTCTATAGACGATGGTGATCACGTAACATCAGATGCGAACCCACTCCACCTTTTCGTTTGAATACTAAGATTTAAAAAAAAAAGCATTAATATTTTGGATGAAATTGTGCATTCAAATGTTTTATATTTCAAATCTATCTAGTTTATTTTGTACCCTAATATTTTTCTTGCTTCGAAAGACGTTCATAAAAATTCAATTCCTCATTTTATCAAGTGCTGGATGCTTAAAAACAAATACATTAATAAAAAGCAGATGTTTTAAATTACTATTTCATAATAAAAGATTAGTGTATGTAGTAGTTTCACTTGTAAGGTATGTAAGGTACTTACATTAATAGTGAAGTTTGTAATATATACGAGTGTCCTCGAGGAAACATGATGGCGTCACAATACGTCACACACTAACACGATGTCACTAAATATGAGTATCAAATAACTAGGTGCAGGAAACACTACACACTTAAACACTGCAGTTTACTGTCTGTTCATGAATATGATATAATTATAATCAAGTATAATTTACGTTTCTTCCTTGTGTGACGCCAACGCTGGCCATTGTTTGAAGGTGGAGTCCATTATGACCATTAATTATCTGTGAAAAGAAGAAAACAATTAATTATTATAATTTTAAACAATAATCATTTACTTGTGATAAACAATTAAATTATTTATTCACATAATTTTGTATAATAACCTTCTTATGCTTATAAATAAAGTGACTTAAATAAAAAAGATAACATCTAATGTCTTCCGACGAAATTAAACAAAATTTTAAAATAATACTAATCAACAACAGCATTACAGTTTTTTGTATGTCATAGGAGGCAAACGAACAAGTTTGTTGCCAGCCTGTATTTCGGGGGAAGGGGGAAAGGGGAGGGAGATGAAAAAGGAGGTGGGTCTCCGGCTCTCTCACTGACCGAACGAAACGCAACAATGCAAACACTGTGACTTCACGTCGGTTTTCTGTGAGAGGGTGGTATTGCCCAAGGTAACCCGACCCTTTCATACTGAAACCAGTAATAGCTTCAGCGTGGCTCTACTACCTACAAATACACCTACATAAATGCTAGTCTACAAAATAATAGGAATATACCGTAATATTACATTATTAATACAGATCACATAGCAATAGCAGTGCAATTTTGAAAATTGTATATAGTAGTGGTTACATATTTTACCAAACTATTTTTTAAGTCTGTTTACGCCAAAAAAGACATGGCCTTAGTTTTGAATTCTAATAACTACACTAATAATATACCGACTTTAGAACACACGATACCAATTAATCTCAAAAGTAAAAATGACATCGCTAAAATACGATTAAAAAAATGTAAAATTCTATTTCAAGCATACTTTATCGATGCTTTTGAATTAAAATACAATGTACTAAATCTCGCTTCATTACTCTTCATAAAAATAATTAACAGATTACCATAAATTTTAGATAGAATCTGTAATCACGGACTATATCAATGTATAATCTGTATCATAATCAATTGCCGAAAGTATGTAAGTGCTTCACTTCAGAACGGCTGTACCTATCTATTTGGCTAAGTCTTTTTGAAGTTATACTTCTTTTGGCGCGTTCGGGAAACATGATGAGAGTAAATTTAAACGATGCGCGCGCACACCTTCATTAAAAACCGATACCCTGAAGTTAGCTATAATCAACATTTTGTTTCTTTGTACTTGTTGTTTGTATTAAAACTTTCAATGTATTAAATACCTTTTTTCTATTGTTAGTGTCGTTTTTTCTACAAACGTAGCAAAAGATTTTTATCTTGTTACACCAAAGAAGTATAACTTCTAACGCGTTTATATAAGTACACACACACTTTACTTGTTACTTGGATAATTGTCAGAAGAAGCTTTATATAAAAGAAAAAGTTTGAGAATTCATAAGAAAAAGTCAATAAGTTGGGTTTAAAATTATAATTCTTTATATCATTGGAGGCAAACAAACAGACGAATCACCATATGGTAAGTGATCACCGCCGTCCATAGCCACTAGCAACACCAGGGTAGTAGCAAGTGCGTTGTCAGCCTGTGTTTGGGGAGACGGGAGGGGAGGTGGGCCTCCGGCGCTCTCACTGACCGAATAAAACGCAACAATGCAAGCACTATTACTTCACGTCGGTGTTCCTGTGGGGCGGGCAGTAGTACCCCGGACGAGACGACCCATTCATGTTGAAACCAGTAATAGCTACAACGTGTATCTACCACCTATATTATAAAAAGTGGATTAATGAAATAGAAGAGTAGATTTATCTTTAAAAATATCGACAAAATTGACAGATTGACATTTAGTTGCGATTTTATTTAATTTTATGGTCGTACTGGAAAAGTAAAGCTTGATCACAGTGTAATCATAAGTAAGCACATGAGAAGCCAGGTAAAGCAGCTCGTGTAATATATATAAATACTTTGATTATAAATTTCGATATAGAGCTAATTTTGTTTGTGGAAAATCATACACACCACTACGATACTTACACGATTTATTGACTGAGTTATTTGTTCTACGTCAGGTACTGATCGATCATTGGCCTTTGTCGATTTTTTACTATATATAACTCATACTTCCCGACACGCGCTAACACTGTGAATATAACGCTGAAGAATTATTTACGAGAGTGAGAAACCATGTATTTTTATATTAGTTTATAATATCTTATTTTTCATACTAAAATATCTTTATGGTATATTTCTGACAGTGAATAGTTAGTGTAAACATTGTGGTTATGTATGTACAACCAAACTATATGCAATACAATTTCTCATAATAAATTTTGTCATCGCTTGAAAAATTAATATCTGTTATTTATAATATCTTACTAGGTGGGGTACATCCAAGCTATTATGGGTCGGCTCGCCCGGGGTACTACCAACCTCTCACAGAACACCGACGTGAAGTAACACTGCTTTGCATTGTTGCGTTTTGTTCAGTCAGCGAGAGCGTCGGAGGCCCACCTGCCCTCCCCCTCCCCACAAACACGGGCCGGCAACGTACTTGCGACTCCCCTGGTGTTTCTAGTGTCTACAGACGGTTGTGATCACTTAAAATCAAATGACCCACCTGTTCGTTTGCCTCGTATGATATAAAAAAGTATACTTCTAGTCCATTTGAGTTATGTCGTAGTGCTTTATTTTTATTAAAAAGCACGTGTTTACACATATGATATATACAATACCTATATACAAATATATATATATATACAAATATAATACTTACCAATAATAACAAAGGAAATTATTCGAAGCGGAATAAAAAGAGTTATAAAATATTTTCAACACATTCAGAAATTTCAGGCCTTCTGTATGTTGTAATGTGTTTTACTTAATTTAAATAACTATGGTAAGCGACTATATGAGATGTGTGAATCTCCTTGTAATTTGGAATGTGTATTTTATTGATAATAAAGAGTAACACTCATTTATTTATGTCAGATATTAAAACAAAGGAATTTTATAACATCTGAATAAATAATATTACGTCATTGAAGTGAGCGGTATATCGATAAATAATATTAGTGTTTATTTTAAACCAAAAACTAAATTCCATTACTACCAAGTTCGCCACTATTATCGATTTTGGGTTTAGTACAGTGTCCGATAATAATCTATACTAATAATAATAATATAAAGAGATAAAGTTTGTGACGTTGTGAGTTTGTGAGGTTGTAGGGGGTAATCTCTGGAACTATTAAGCCGATTTCGAAAATGATTTTACCAATAGAAAGCCACGTTATTTGTGAGTGTTATAGGCTATATATTAACTCGTAAAATGAAAAGACTTTTTTGCGGTAGTCGGATTTGCAAAGTAAGTCGGAGAAAAAACGGTCGAACGAAAACGTTTCTTACGAACGCTGCCTTAACGATGAGAGATATATGATTGAGTTCTAGAGAAAAGTTGTAGAGCTTGATAATACCTACAAAAAAGTTAACGATAGCACATGTCTAACTTCAAGGTTTTTTTATATTTTTCAGGACGGGACAACGTCCGCCGTGACGGCTAGTAATATTTTAAAGAGGTAAAGTTTGTGAAGTTGTAAGGAGTAAGCTTAGGAACTACTTATCCGATTTGAAAAATTCTTTCAGTGTTATATAGCTCATTTATCAAGAAAGGTTATAGGCTATATATCATCACGCTAAGACCAATAGGAGCGGAGCATCAATTAAGAATGTTTCCAAATCGGATTATTTTTTTCCTCTTGAGAGAAAATCGGATTTTTTTTTCCTCTTGAGAGATTCCGCTGCGTGTTAGCATTAGACCAAAGTAACTATTTCACGCGAACGAAGTCGCGGGCGGAGGCTAGTCTATTATATGATGAAAATACAGTTCCTTTTACTTCGCCACTTATTTCTTGGATTGCATTGACCCTTTCCATGTATTTTTTAATCATAGAGAAACGTGCTGATACAGCCTTGTATAATAGAAAAAAGTATTTGAGTTTATTGAATTCGTTATTACAGAAATAAACCCGTAAAAAAAGAACTATTATTTTGTAGTCATATTTCACCGAAACAAGAAACGTAGTTAAAAAAAACTATTAGTAAACTCGCAGCATATGACCTCCATTTTTCTAATTTTATTGAAAGAACAATTACCTGGGGTAGGTTTTATATAGTAAAATATTATTAATATTTTTATATATAACACCATAGGTGTTTATATTTTTATTAATACACATATGTGGATTAACATAGATAATGTAGAATATATTAAACATAGCTTAAAATGAGTAAAAAATATTTCAAAATAAGAATTAATAAACATGCCAAAAAAAGGAAAATAGTCCATACACATAAATACAATTTAAAAGTATGTTATAGTTCGGTTTCACTTCAGAAACGGCTGAATCGATTGTAACGAACCTTATTCCAAAAGATAGATCACTTTCACAGTATTTTCTAATACCATTACACTTCGATATAGGGGCTAAGCATTAATTATGAAATTCAACAGAACTAAAAAAAACAGCTTACAATTAATGTACATAAATCTTTTCAGAGAAAAAAGTTACAGGCTCCTGATAATAAAAAAGTGTGTGTGTGTACTTATATGCACGTGTTAGAAGTTATACTTCTTTGGAGTAACAGGATGAAAATCTATTTTTAATAAAATTTTATCTTTCGCCTTATTCTACGTTTGTAGAAAAAATGACACTAACAATAGAAAAAAGGTATTTAGTACATTCAAAGTTTTAATACAAAGAAATACAAACAACAAATACAAAGAAACAAAATGTTGACTATAGCTAACTTCAGGGTGTCGGTTTTTCGTGACGGTGTGCGCGCGCATCGTAAAAATTAACTCTCATCATTTTTCCCTAACGCGCCAAAAGAAGTATAACTTCAAAAATTGAGTCGCTGTCTCTCATACATAAATGGATATAACAATAACTATAAACAACAATGTTATTACATAAACTTCTGTAATAATTGTTACAAAAGAAGCAACATTTAAAACGATAAATCTAAAATAATAATGAATGATTTTTTGTCTCTTTATCACCGTTTAGGAGGAGGTTTAGGAGGTTTTTACAATCATTACTTTAGATATTACTGGCTGACCCGTGCAACTACGTCTGCACCAAATAGGTTATTATCGATTCCAATTTTATTTCCAAACGTTAAAAATCTTAAAAACCTAAAACCCGATTGTAGCGTAACTTATCGGGTCCAATTGTGACTCGAAACTATACTATATATATATTGGCTTATATACAATGTCTTCCCGATATCCACTGGGTTGCTCCTTTGACCCTCACCTCCACGCCCCATTTACTATATAATATATATTTACCTAAATAAAACGTAATCTAATATACCTTTCTAACAGTGAAATAATTTTCAAAATAATTGATCAGTTATCGAGTGGGATGAAAAATTATTAATCACTGAAATCACTATTAAAAAATAGGGGTTGGCGTTAGAAGGGTGAAAATTTAGGGTTGTATGTATTTTTTAATGCGTCATTATAACAAAATAAAAAAAGATAAAAAATTAATGTTAGGAGTGGACAACCCTTATTGCTTAGGGGTATGAAAAATGTAGATAGTAGCCGATTCTCAGACCTACGGAATATGCATATAAAATTTCATAAAAATCGGTCAAACCGTTTCAGAGGAGTACGGTAACTAACATTGTGACACGAGAATTTTATATATAAGATGAAGAAATTAATAGTCTTTCCTCCGTCATGAAATTACTTTCAAACAAAAATATATACTACGTAAGCTTTTGTCTCAAAGCCCTGTTTTTGACATCAGACATGAAACATTGTGATTGTTTTTCTTATCTTTTGAGATAACAAGATTTTAGATTAGATTCTGTAAAACTGGCATTAGATATTTTAGCTGTTTGTTTTCTTTTTATGTAGATGTATATATCCCTTATCTATTTATTTTCATTACACTATATCTCGAATGACATATATACTTCATCCTTACAATAGACTCCTGATAAACCTATATATTCAGGATGAAGATTCCATTTATAGGTCCCAGATTCTACACTAATTTTCATTGTGAACAGTTCAGAGTCGTAATAGGATATCAAACCGTCAGACAAACAGAACTACTGTAACGTTCATAATATTAGTGCGAATATAAATGGGAAAGGTAAGATTTATGTAAAACTTCTTTTGGAGCATCTTTCTACTTATAAAAAATACAAGAAACAGGACTTCTGTTGCCCTCTGTTCAGACAAAAATTGCAGGTTTGATTCTCGTGGATGATCTACTTTTGTAGACTGCTTTTTTGGACTATTTTTTTATTTGCATCCGTAAATTTTGTTGCAAATGTCAGACAAAAGTCATTGATACTTGAACCCATACTATTTAAACACAATGCCTAATAGTAAAAAGATTTCTCATGTAAGAATACACGTAATCTTTGACAAATTTGGAGCTTTGGAGACATTGGAGTGACGACTTCTTCAGGCGCATTGAGCGGTAGTTTTGGCCTGAGATAAATTCATAATTTCGCGTCGGAGCTTTTAGCGGGATTTTGGTCTGTCATGTAGTGAATTTTATTTTTTATTCATTATCTTGTATTACTTGACTCTATATTGTGTAAAATTGGTGGTGTTTAATGTAATATAGTTTGTTTATTGTGCATAAATGAAGTGATCGGAAAATAATACCATGGACCATGGATACTGAGATGCCACAAAAACTCCATGGAAAGTTCTAAAAAGATGGCCGCCATCTTGTTAGTTAATTGAAATTATATCAAGAAACTTTTAATATCGATACGCACTTGACAATGACAGTAATAGTCTACTAGAAGACTGGTTGCCAAAAATGGAATGAAAGAAGAACTTGTAATACTAATAACTACTCGACAATGGCAGTAATAATCTAAAAGATTGGTTGCCAAAAATAACGTTAAAGAAATATGTAAAAATAGGTTTAAAGTCGACGAAAATACGCAGATGAAAAGTGGATGGAAATCAAATAAGCGGTATTTAACCCCTTAGCTTAGGGGTTGGTTATTTTCTTCATATTTAAATAGGGCCACCTTTGAGTATAATCAATTGAAAAAAAGAATCATTATATTGGATCACAATTGATAAAGCTATCGATTAACATAAATAAATAAAAAACATACAACCGAATATAGTAACATCCTCCTTTCTGGAAGTCGGTTAAAAAATTATAATAGACATAAAATGAAACTATTATTACACGTGTTAATACACCACAAACGCAAACGGTCACGGTTACCTATCACTTTAGGCATGATTACATGAATCACTTGTGTTAAGTGGATGCTTGTTTTGGTGATTGACATTTGACTGCTTCAGTTCAACGCAACCTTGACGTTAATAAATGCAAAGACATAAAAATTGTTAATAGTTTTACGCTTTATAATTATTAGGAGCTTTTGTGAAGTTCTCCCCTATGATAAAACACTTGGTATAAATAATATTTGAAATTGAACATAAATTGGTAAAACCTGTATTCGGCTAGCACGTACGTTCTGTTATAACCCTTAATACTATATGCATAAAGCGCATTCAGCGTTTCAGCATATGAAACATTTTTACTTTACTTCGTTATAAATTTCCTTTACTTAAAGACAGTCATTTCTAAAACTTCGCGGCATAATTAGCAAGCATAATTTACAAGCAAGCATAACTTAGCATAATTTAAAAAAAAAGATAAACAAGGACGCCGACAAACAGTTCGAATCTTAAAACAAATCTGATCTTACGGTAAATAGCAAGTTACGTTGCTATCATTGTAATTAGAATGTGGTAAAACGTAAATCATTTTAAAAATACCAATTAAAGGAAAAAAACGTTACATGAATTTATTACTATAGATGGGTGCGTCAAATAAGGACATAATGAGGATATTGTCAATAAGTTTATTCGATCTATTTATATAATCGAGGTCAAACTCGTGTATTCATTAACAAAGATGTAACAAACATGGTTAAGTTGTAGGAATACTTTTAGCCTCGTCTACGATTTTATTGTGAAAAATGTTGAACAACTAGATATGAATAGAACAAATGTAAAAGTAGTCAATTTAGTGCATTTTGTGTCGTACTGTTCTCCTTGTTATTCGGTCATATCAGTTTCAGTGTTGCCAAGAAAATAAATAAATTAAAGAAGTTAATATCATGTAAAATAAATTATTTTACAAACAACTGAACTTTTAGGGTAAAGAAATTAGATTAGATTACGTAATTTTGCAACAGCAAATCATTAAAAATATTCACAACCTAATATATATATTTACATTGTCCTTCAAATCGTATAATGCGTAATAACAGATATTAAAACATAATTTATTATTTTGGTTGTAAGAATGTCTATGACAAAAAAAAACAGATATTGTTCTAAAAATTGTGTCACTAGTAGGAAAAAGTTACATAACATCCAATATTATTGATTAGTTTTATTGTTACTCAATTTTATGTCGTAGACGATGTGAATAAAGTCGTAAATAATAAAATTTATGAAATTAAATAAATGTAATCGAATGAATGTTTAAAAAAATAATGTAACTACATTTAAATCATTATAATTATCAAAATGCTATTTACTATTATACGGGTTTAGCAAAGATTTTTTCTAAAATAAAATAATAACATCTCGGTAAAGTTGACATAACATCTGGTAACACTGAGAGTATCGAACACGAAACAGACGATCACGCCTGACAGCTGATCCCCGTACCGAGTTAATGGTACTGAACATTCTATTCCTGGTTGATTTAAACGTATAAGAACAGAATTATTTTCATTTCCTACAATTACTGCATGGGTGGTCACTTCAATAATGTTTCTATATATTTTCCAACAATATCATGTATAATCTACATCAAATTAATACTTCGAAATGTTAGTACAAGAATATTATAGAAGGAATGAATGAATTATGATCGGCGAAAAAGATTTGTCTTCCTCATGCAACAGAGTTCAGACTACCTTGTTGACATATTGTGGTTCTTATTACGTCTTTGTTTTTTTTTATTGTAGCACGCCAAAATGACTGCACTGTGCCTGATGGTAAACACAGTACAATCCAAAAACAATGGCGACCACCGAGTGACACACCATCCATCGCCGATCGCCACTGTCATGCCGGCCTGCGAAAAGCTGGATATGCACAGGCTGATTCCGAAATACGACCCGCAGAAGCGAATCCCTATTACGGGCTTTTTCGCCATATACATGGTGCTTGCGACCCAGTCAGGCTGTAAAACTCTACCACCCCTTTTTTTGGTAAGACAACCACTGCATAATGAGTAAACGTAAGCATCATCAATACATAGTCTAAAACAAAGTCCTCTGCCACGTCTGTCTATCTGTACGCGATAAACTCAAAAACTACTGAACGGATTTCATTTCAGTTTTCACCAGTAGATAGAGTGATTCACGAGGAAGATGTAGGTATATAATTTGTTTAGGTTTTTTTATTATCAGGGCGGGTTAACGTCCGCCGGGCCTGCTAGTTAGTACTATACCAATGAATACCTATGTTTTTCCCTTAATAATGGAACTATAGCAATTTTAGCATAGCATTAGCATATTGCGCTCTTTCTACTATTAGTTTCAAAATGAATGGGGGTGTAAGGGGTGTCAAATAACATCTAAGACTTGAGACATCCAAGCCAACCTCACCTGCACGTGGTGCACCCTGCTGAATAACGAACGAGGCAATAGCGAAAGCGGGGTGGTAGGGTTTTACAGCCTGACTGGGTCGCAACCACCATGTATATGGTGAAAAAGCCCGTCATAGTGATTCGCTTTTGCGGGTCGCGTTTCGGGATCAGCCTGTGCATATCCAGCTTTTCGCAGGCCGGCATGACAGCGGCGACCAGCGATGGATAGCATGTCACTCGGTGGTCGCCATTGTTTTTGGATTATACTGTGCTTGCCATCAGGCACAGTACAGTCATTTTGCCGTGCTACTATAAAAAAAAACTTTTTTTTTAAGGTTCTAGAGTTTACTACAATCTCATTTGATTTTAAATTACGTCGCGGCCTAAGATGATTGTCACACTAGAGGGGACCGGTTCTAAAGAACAGCTGCTGTCGGAACACACGAACAGGTGCTTGGCGTCTGATTTTAACCGTGAGGGTGGTCGCTAGCCAGGTAAACTTAGAATAAAACCCTGTACAAGAATCGTTTTTTTAAGTATACGTCACGGAAATAAAATCAAATGGTTTTTATTGCAGCAAGACGTGGCAGCGTCCAATCGATTCCAGGCGGAAGACCAAAGCTGCGTCCACTCTAATATTTAATCAAGAAAATGCAAATCTATTGATTCGATTTCTAATGATACATAACTTGATAGGCTTAGTGGGAGCATCCCACTCATAAACATTTAATCTGTATAATATATAAACATATTTTACATATGTAAATCACAAAAACAGATTAGTTATTATCTTCTTAATCTTTTGTTATAATAGTATACCTCAACAGAGATGGTAGAGCCACGCTGAAGCTATTACTGGGTCGGCTCGCCCGGGGTAGTACCACCCTCTCACAGAAAACCGACGTAAAGTAACAGTGCTTGCATTGTTGCATTGCTTTCGGTCAGTGTGAGCGCTGGATAACCCACCTCCCCACTCAGGAGGACAAACACAGGGTAGCAACGCACTTTTGACTCTCCTGGTGTTGCAAGTGTCTATGGACGGTAGTGATCACTTAAGATCAGGTGACCCACCTGACCCAACGAACAGTCGTTTACCTCCTATGATACGAAAAAAAACATATTTAACGCACCTACTTACAATATGCCTTATAAATAATGGTATTTATAACACTCTATACAATTATTTCATAACTCGTAATCAACTTGGAAAGTAAATATTCATATCTGGCTATATGTATGTCTTCATTACTACATTGTTATAATTTTAACTATGACCAAAATTAAATTTTAGAAAATATAGTATTGTGTTTGTTTATCTGTTTTTAAAATTTATCACCAACATTGTATATAATTAGTTACATTTATGAACTCCTTTGAATTTATATAAATAACTTGTTTTGTTCATCGTTAAGTTATTTCCGTATAACGTTTATATTAAACGTTATAAAATATCGCCCACGTACGAAAACTATATAGATATCAATAAATTACAAATTAAAAATCACAGATTCTGTTTTAATACCTCCGATTTATATGGAATTGGAATTAAACATACCTACACAAATATTTAATTCATTGTCAAATAACAAAGTTTTTGAACGCAAAATTAACATTTTAAATTTTGATATATTATATAATTACTAATAACCGCACGTGACTTCGTCTGTCTTTGTACCTTTATAAAGTACTATATTTGATATTCATTTAATTTGAAAAAGTATGAATACCAAATGTAAAAAGTACCAAGTGTAAAAAGTTTGAAAAAGTATACCAAATGTTATAGATCTTTCAATGACAGATTTACATACAAATTTCCATCCCCATTTTTACTACCTTAGGGATTGAATTTCCAAAAATACTTCCTTAGGGCTCACCTACAGGATAAAAACAATGTACATGCAAATATTCCTCTTTCCAGACATACCCAATAGTTTGTTTGGGTGTACTTTGACATGTCAGTAATTCAGTCAATTATTCTTTTATAGGTATAGAATAGTTCTGTTAATCAATACTTTTATTTACATTTAAGTGATATAATGATATCAATAATCAGTAACAAGTCCATGATAAAATAAATTAGTAAATCTAGAAGAGGCTCCATCGATAAAAAAATGATTACATTTGATTTGATGTAACTCATGTCGATAGAAATTATCTTTCGGTTCTATTGATAACATAATCTTCTTACTTAAACATAACTCGATTTATTAGTAAAACCACTGCGGCCCACTCCGGTAACCTGACCCGAAGGCTCAACAAATCAATAGTTCTGACGTTTCAATTTGTATATTGACACATTTTTAATCTTCCCATATAGTTTATGCGTTCGGAAGCACCATATAGTTTGTCTTAATAAACATCTCACGCAGTTCCGAGTTTTAGATAATGCGTGAACGAGCTACGCTTGGAATAATGTCTATAAATCTTCGTCTGTCTTTCACTATTCTTCTTTTTGTTCTCGCTTTGATGTTTGTATCAAAGTGGCATCGCGTTACGTATATTAATCTTCCGAGTTCTGTTTACACCTATCTTAAGTTGATTTTTTAATTTATTGATCTGTTTCTATTATGTTTTCTATCATTTGAAGTGTTCACTTGTCAAATACAGTATGATTGATATTTTAAACTGCGATCCTTTGTTTATGTTAAATCTTGTACTTAAATCTATTGGTATAGTATTAATTAAAATATTATCAATAGTAGTTATATAATGCCTCGAATTTTGAAATGTTAAGCCATTATTATTACAGGTGTATAAAAGCTAGATATTACAATGTTCTGGGCATTAATGATTTTGCTATATATTTACATTACAGCTAATATATTTCATATGTAATTATATATTACGTGTACAAATAGTATATAATCATCGAAGAAAATTACTGGAATTGCATCTTAATTAAGTTATATTAATTTATTTTATTTGAAGTAATTATAAAATAGTTATAAAGCGAAACGTGTTATTTTTTGAAGTTATACTTCTTTTGGCGCGTTAGGGAAAAATGACAAGAGTAAATTTTTACGAAGCGCGCGCACCCCGTCACGAAAAACCGATACCCTGAAGTTAGCTATAGTCAACATTTTGTTTCTTTGTATTTCTTTGTATTAAAACTTTTAATGTATTAAATACCTTTTTTCTATTGTTTTTCCTACAAACGTAGAATAAGGCGAAAAATAAAAATTTTGAAAAGATTTTTATCTTGTTACGCTAAAGAAATATAACTTCTAGCGCGTGTACATAAGTACACGCACACTTTTTATTATTAAAATAAGTTTTCATGATATTAATACATACCCATCACACGAACAAACAAAAATATATACCCAATCGATGATTAGCTGTTTCCAATTTAAAATAATGTAATATTTTATTAAAACGCACCTCATTACGTACATTTAACAGTGTATAAAAACTATGAATCGACTCAACACACTTCTAATTATGACACCAACTCTATTGATGAGGAGTTTCGACATTTTTCGTTTATTAAAACGTCTCACCCTGACCGGAATTAGAAGAAATGGTGTCAAATCATTATTGTGACAACAATTGTCTAAGCATTATAATGTAGCATGTAACATCTGCGCAAACATAGTATGCCATGAACCCGTTTACTACTTAAAGATATGACCATTTAAAGACAATAGGGACAACCTCTATATGGCATTATATAGGCACTGTTTTAATGGAGAACTCGTGTTTCACTTTCACTAACATTTCTGCGATGTTTTTAAAATATCTCGATTACCTTTTCACATGGATAGTAGAGTTATAATTGAAGACATGAGTCGATGAAGGTGATATGCAATATTAATTTTATGACCTAAATTAAAGTACTATGTCCATAATATTGTGTACTTACAGGGTTAGTGTAAATAGGCTTATACATGAAAATAATCAAATTTTGTAGGAAATTTCTGTAAAATTACAAATTCGTTAAATATCGCCTTCGTCCACTCATGGTCTTCAATTATTAGTGCATTTTTTTATTCATTTCGTTTCTTTTTGCTTTCCGCGTTGTATACCAAGTAAGAATAATAATAAGGGATTTAAATGATCAACTCTTATACACTATTTCACTATAGACTGATGTAATTCTTGTTGACTATTTATTCTAAGATTTCTACTTTTTCCACTGAGACCGCGAAAATAGTTACCAATGCAATTATTTAATTATATTTTCTAATAATAAAATCTACATAACAAAAGTCTTGCGATTTTATTTATTTATTTACATGTGGATATAGCAACAGTCAACAGTCAGCAACGATAATACAATAACAATAATAAAAATTAGTAAACTAAACTGAAGACCTAAAACGCTATATCACATAGAAACTTAACTTAACTTACACTATTAAGAATAAAAAATTAAATTATATAATAGTAAATACTGAGAAACATTAAAATTAGAGAAAAAAAAATACAATAAGAATAAACGAAAAAGTGAAAATGAACTCATTTATGAAAACTAAAATTAACATATTAGAAAAAGACAAGATAGCAAGTATAATTGATTGAGTGAGAAACTTGCTACGTTTTAAACTGATGGATATAGAAGCATGTACATTTGGAATAGAGTTCCTTATATGACGTAGGTGAATAAATACTAAGTACATAAGGATATTTTTAACTCATTCCTAAGAAGGAGTTAAATGATTTTTTAAACTGGCCACCACTGTTGTCCTGACGGGCCTTTAGAGTTTCACTAGACTAAATAAGCGAACGTTGAAAGCAACCAGCTGTACGGCAACAAACCCAAGGGCACATAAGCGGCTGAACCTCGACTTGGGCTGTTGCGTCGCGAATGATGTGAAGTGGTCTATTGGAGACGCGAAACCATAGAGTAACGAAGCTGCGAGCAACTTCATAATTCTATGCGCGGAACTGTGAGAGCATGTAAATGAGCCTGACGTGACAAACCTTATACAAAAGCTTTGGTTACCGCGAAGAACACTGTAGAGTGCGTTTAGTTCATGATTTGGGATCCTTTAGGACTAAAAGTTTGATGATTCGGAGATATAGTATGGAGAATAGTTTACGTCGAATACTTTCTAATATGTATTTAAGTAAACTAGTGGGCGCCCAGTGATCGACATTCGACCATAGTTCATTGATTTTTTAAAGTTGAATGTAGAATGAAAAAGGGTAATTGGAACGTAAGAGTAAAATAATACATACAGTCGAGCATAGCAACCTCCTTCACAACCTTTTTAGAAGTCCTTTATTGACAGATCTCAAAATGTCTTTTTTATTTACATGTGTGTATATGTTGTGTAAAATTGAAGCAGTAGTGTGAGTAATACATATTTTAATTAATTTAATGTACTTCTAATGCATTTTATATAAAATAAATAGCTTTCTGCACTGCTCCTCCATATAAACTTTAATTATGCCAAGTTTCACGTTCATTCGTTCGCGCATTTCTCTCAAAAAGGGATACAAAGTTTAAGCTTCACGTATTAATATATATGATTTAGAACTTTCCGGTAACTAATACATCATTTTTCATTATTTTCTATAGCAATATATCGTAATAAATACATATAATTAAATTTCGAGTTTAGTTTAGAACATCGACATACCATAATGGATAAATAATACATTGTAATGCCGTATTAATTAATTAATTATTTATGTTTTTGATGATCATCTATCACAACAGAAACTTATTGCCACATACGTTTGTATACCCAATAACTCCGCCTACACCGAACCGGGACAATGGGTGTGAATATAAGATAATAAAATGATCGAATGATATCACTGACCGATTATAAAACAAGCAGATTACTCAAGCCGTATTACACAATATCCTTATCTTCAGCTGGCTTCTTCAGTAAGTTGTATGGAATGTCACTTATAATTACCTAGTTGACGCCCGTGACTTCGTTCACGTGACATTATTTCTATATACCATAGAAACTATCTGTCTTATTTAGTTATATTATGGCTGTTTTTTTTGTTATCACTTAGCCTCCACAATAAAGCGTAATGAAGTTTAGTCTAAAATCGTTCAACGATTCAGTCTTGTAAACCATCTTGAAAACGGAGAAAACTACATAAAATTCACTTATTCTTTGAAACAACTTTGGCACCATCTAGTGTGCTACATTAGTAGTTATCGTAGTTGCAAACAAAAACTGTTTCAAGTTTTAACACATTAAAACAAATTAATTTTATATACAACGTGCTTCTGTATGTATGAATAAATTTAAACTTGCATGTAAGGAGTTTCTTCAGTTTTTGGCGGGATTTTGGTCTGTCATGTAGTAGATTTTATTTTTTATTAATAATCTTATGTTACTTGACTCTATGTTGTGTAAAATCGGTGGTGTTTTATGTAGTATAGTTTGTTCCATAGACCATGAATTTTGAGATACCACAAAAACTCCATGGAAAGTTCTAACAAGATGGCCACCATCTTGTTAGTTTATTAAAATTATATCAAGAAACTTGTAATATCGATACTCATTTGACAATGGCAGTAATATTCTACTAGAAGACTGGTTGCCAAAAATGGAATGAAAGAAGAACTTGTAATTCTATTAACTACTCGACAATGGCAGTAATAATCTAAAAGATTGGTTACCAAAAATAAAGTTCTTAAATAGGAACTTCTTAAATAGGACGTTTTATTATAAAAAGTATCAAAAAAGGTGTGGGCCAAGTGTCTAAGATATAAAACGAAAAGAATTGAACGAATTGTATCCCGTAGTTTCTGAGCATTCATTTTATTTGTATATAAATAAAGTAAATTTTCAAAAAAAAGTATTAACCGACTTCAATATCTGTCAAAAACTCATAAGGCACTAAAAAGCGGAAAATAAATAGTTTATCAAATTAACCAAATTAAATAAAACATATGAATATGTGTGCTACCTAGAGATGTACTGGAAGTCAGTACCAACCAAAATTTTTGTATTACAGAGACGCGACAGTGGACTTAAACTTTGTACCTGTAGATGATATGATTTTCGGTTTGGTTGGCACCGACTTCCAATACATCTCTAGGTAGCACACATATTCATATGTTTTATTTAATTTGGTTAATTTGATAAACTATTTATTTTCCGCTTTTTAGTGCCTTATGGGTTTTTGATTGATATTGAAGTCGGTTAATACTTTTTTTTGAAAATTTACTTTATTTTTCCATTTTTAGTGTACATAAATATATTTTACTAGCAGTGCCCGCGAACTCCGTTCCGCCTTAAGTATATTAAAATATGCGCATTTTTGCGGTATGGTATCTATCGGTATGGTATGCGATATGGTTTCAATTGGTTGTACAATAAGTAACGTTTGGTACGAACGCAACCTTTTCAGTAATCCGCGATAGTTTCTACCACCAACTCGGCTACCATCGCTTCACACATTATACACCTTAAGTAATGTAATTACAATGCTTGCGTCATGTTGCAACACAGCAACGAACATAAGCACAATAGGCTCCTAAGAATTGAAGAGTTTTTTTTATAATATTGGTGGCAAACGAACATACGGGTCACCTGATGGTAAGTGATCACGGCCGCCCATGGACAATTGCGACACGAGAGGAAACACAGATGCGTTGCCGGCCCTTAAGAAAGGAGTAGGCTCGTTTCTTGAAAGTTTTCTTACTTTGTCACGGATCCCATAATCAGAACCTAACCAAACTCTCATCAAACTACCCTTGAAGTACATCCTTTTCAATAAAAAATGAATCATCGAAATCGGTTAGCGTAATATTGAGTTATACGTCTATTTGTCGTGTACACACTTAATGCAAATTTAAAACTTATACGGTTTTGCACTGGATGCCGTTGTCGGAACTTTACCAAATTGAAATGGGACCACACTGGAAGCACCAGCTTTCAAATAAAAAAAGACTAATCAAAATCGGTTCACCCAGTCCAAAGTTATGAGGTAACAAACATAAAAAAAAAAAAAATACAGACGAATTGATAACCTCCTCCTTTTTTTGAAGTCGGTTAAAGATATCAGTTTGTGTACGATTGTATAATAGTAATCACTTCTCCCTGCAGAGGGAATGATGAGGATGAACTCCAACTCCACTATGCCAGCTCTAGAGTTATTGTTTATTGGTTGAACCGGCCACGCGTTGCTGTTATTATTATTATTATGTTATTGTTATTATGCTGTTGGCTCAGTTATTATATCATTACATATTGATAACAATTAATAATTGTTATTGATACTTTGGCTAATAAACATCACTTAACGATTTAAATTATTTTTTTAATACAAATTCTTACTTTTAATGACTTAAATACAGTGAAACTTGGTTAAGTGGGACCTGGATAAGTGAGAAACCTCCATAACTGGAACTCATGCTGAGGTCCCAACACTTTGGCACTGAATTACCTCTGTTAGTGGGACGAGGTAAACCTCTATACCTGGGATTTTTTCTTTCGATAGTTACCTCTATAACTGAGACAGCGAGTAAATTTTATATGCATAAACCTCTGTAACTGAGATAACATCGTTTGTTTACTCATTCTTAAAACGTAAAAACGAGCTTGAATATTTTTGTTGATTACATTTGTATGATTACCTTTAAGTACATACTATATTTTTTTTATTAAAACTCATTTACATACATAACACGTTATTTTATTTAATGATCGCACCTGTATAACCTGTATTCTCACCTCTATTAATGGAACCCTCTGTAAATGAGACAGATATTTATTTATACCTGTATATCTGAGACACTGGGTAAGTGGAATACCTCTATAAGTGAAACGACATTGCAGGTCCCTTGATGTCTCACTTAACCAGGTTTCACTGTATAAAAGTTACTTTGCAAATCCGACTACCACAAAAAAGTGTTTTCATTTTTTGGGTTAATATATAGATTATGACACTCACAAATAACGTGGCTTTCTATTGGTAAAAGAACTTTCAAAATCGGTTTAGTACATCTAGATATTACCCCGTACAATCTCACAAACCTTACCTCTTTATATTAGTATAAATTAAAAAAATATTTACTTAAGTTTTTTCTCTTTGTATATGATCTCCATGGCCTAGGATTACAGGGTTTTCATATTGTGTATATTTATATTCAATGGATGCTTGTATTTAAACATAAATTAGTAAATACATACAAATAAAGAAAAATCCTTGGTGCACGCTGTCAAACACAAACCATGGGATATCGTATTAACATTTCGCTATATTCATCATCTAAAAATCACGATTCGCCTTGACTCGGCTTATAGGAAGTAAACGTATTGTATATATATACAAGCAATTTTTTTATCATTCATGATTACCGTGAAATTAAATCTTCTTTCAAATCACGATTGAATTAATAAAAGCTTTTCATCGATTACATTTTTTTTTTGTTTTATATTATCGCAGGTTAAGTGATCACCGCCGTCCAGTGAGACTAGCAACTCCAGGGGAGTCGCAGTATCATCTCGCGCGCCCCGAAGGGGTGCGCGGGGAGTCAGCGTCAGAGAGACCCTCTGGCTGAAGTATCAATCGGCCCCCACAGCGGTGGGGGCGTCTCATGTTTGGGGTGGTATGCTCTTGCATAGCATCCCCGAAGTTCGTCTCTTGGCGTGATCGCCGTTTGTGGCATTCATTGCCGGGGTTGTCTTCTGGTATAACCGTTTGTGTGTGGTATTCGTTCGTTCGTGGCTTCCTTTTATTAGGTGTTCTTCTTATTTGGTGACTATTTTTTGGCGTCAATTTTCTGTAGAGCTTGTATGGCTCTCAGGCATCTCTCGATTGCTTTGGGTGTCTCTGCTGATGCCAATGTTTTTAAAAAGGCATTTCTAACAATTTGTGAGGAGTCTCCTTTTGTTAGAGGCTGCTGGGAAGCCTCTGTCGCTCTGTGGGTCTTCTTATGCTGGTTGCGTTTCTTTTGATTTCGGCTTCTTGGGATGGGATTGTTGGCGGGGGCCATCAGGCTCGCGCCCACCGACGTCTCGACCATCCGTAGAGCTTCCGTCCTGTGTTGCGTCCTGCGCCCGGCGTCACTCGACCGGGCCGCGGTTCCCACACGGCGGTTGCGCGTCTCGCGGCGGAACACAGGGCAGTTGCGGATGCTGTTAGAGGGATGTGGGGCGATCGCACTCTTTCGCGAAGTGCGGTCCTCCGCACCTCACGCAGGCTATTGGTCTGTAACAGTGGAAAGAGGAGTGTCGGAACTGCTGGCATCTGTGGCATTGTGCCGGCCCCCTCTTGCCTCGCCAGGCTTCAACTGTAACCTTCATGAGAAGGAACTCTCCGATGTTGTATATGGCCGGTGTGAGGCGAGGCGTTCTCTTCAGGGACGAGTGGAAGATGCACCCTCTTCCCTCCCTTCCTTTTATTAAACATGAGTAATCCACTTCGAAACCCTTCTCGCGGAGGGCTTCGGTAATCAACTCAGGATTGGTGTGAGCTGGGAGGCCGCGAATAGCGACCTTTAGGTTTTTCTCTGAGGGTGGTGAGTAGGCGAACCAACTCACGCCCTCTATTTGTTTCAGAAATTCATAGGTAGTGGCGTATTCTTCCATGTCCGTCGGTAGGAAGCGCACTCCTTCGCCGTATGCATATACGTTCGGTCCGCGCCCCAGCTTGACCGCCAGTCGCTTGAGGAGCTCTGGCCAGTTGGGCAGGTCCTCAGCAACAATCGGCGGGCAGCGCCGACCGCCGTTCTTTTTTGCTACAGCGGGTTGAGCAGTCGATGTCGACGGGGTCGCCATTATCACGGCGTAAGAAGCCTGCGTTTGCGTGGGTGCACACGGATATAATTTATATGGAGGAGAAGTGCAAAAAGCTATTTATTTTATATAAAAGGCATTAGAAGTACATTAAATTAATTAAAATATGCATTACTCACACTAATGCTTCAATTTTACACCATAAATACACACATGTAAATAAAAAAGACATTTTGACATCTGTCAATAAAGGACTTCAAAAAAAGGTTGTGAAGGAGGTTGCTATGCTCGACTGTAAGTATTATTATACTCTTACGTTCCAATTACCCTTTTTCATTCTACATTCAACAATGATATGAACCCTATTAAAATTCAAAATTAAAAAAATCAATGAACTATTGTCGAATGTCGACCACTGGGCGCCCACTAGTTTTAATAAAGACGTTATTATTTTAAAGTGTATATTTTGCAAAATTTATTCTATAATACGATTAAGATTTAAACAAAAGGCGCCCCCCGGCTTACGGCGGGTATAGCGCACGACTTCGGTGGTTCTTTTTTTCTTTCTTGCTGATCCGAATCTGAATCAGAATCGATCGCATTCGGAGGCTGCGCCCGGGCGGCCTTACGCGGCGGAGCTGGCTCAGATGTTACGGACACCTGAGCCGCTGGTTGTTTCGCGCGAGGCGGGAACCTTTGCGCAGGTTCGACCGTCCGGGGTTTTTTCAGGTCTGGCGACCGGGCTTCGGGAGATTGTTCCGTTTGGAGTATCGCGTCGGCTATCACGACGGGCCCAGCGTCGGGAACGCTGCGTTTCCGACGCAGCGCTATACCGAGCGGGCTAGCCTGGCTTTCCGGGATCAGTGGGACAGTCAATTTTCCTGTGGCTGTGGCTATGAGGGCCGCTAAGTCCTCAGCTGGAGGTGGATTTCCGCTCATATGAGCCTCTTGGAGACGCACATACAGCGCCATCTAGCGAGACATCCCCACTGACAGGACCCCATCTAATATTAGCTGGGCGAGAGTGGATAAATCACTCTCGTACGCCTCTGTCTGCGGGAACGGCCCGCCGGGCGGCCTCTGTAGCTCCTCCTCGGGGCCCAAGGGTGGTGCTGGTGATTGCGTTTGCAGTGGCGGCGATACTGCGGCACTGCGGTGTTCATGTCGATAGACGGTGATCTTCGCGTATGAGTCGTCAGAGTCTAGAAACGGGCTTGTTGATCTTCGTCCTGATACTGACGAAGGGGTGTCTGAGTCTGAGTGGCCCCGATAAGGGCCTTTTTCATCTTCTTCCATTCCGTAGTCAGTCCGGAAGAGGCGATGTTATGTAGCACAACGTCGCGCAGGGAAAGCGAGATCGTATATAGAACTCGCGGAGCATCCAACACATTCAACCTCGCGCGCGTGACGTCGGAGCGACTCCCGGGGGAGTCGCAAGTGCGTTGCCAGCTTGTGTTAGGGAGAGGAGGCGCTCTCACTGACCAAACGAAACGCAATAATGTAAGCACTGTTACGTCACGTCGGTGTTTCTGTGAGAGGGTACTACTACCCCGGGCGAGCCGACTCATTCATACCGAAGCCAGTAATAGCTTCGGCGTGGCTCTACCACTTACCTGGTGAAACTATTTTTGCACTGTTATTAGATATTATCTTTACTAACTAAAATAAATAGGCACATATCACCATTGAAACACATAATAACTTCTGTTATTATACGATATAAAGAAATAAATCACCAGTCTGTCGTAATGTCTCAAAGAAAATATAATACAATTCAAGCGATAAGAATTCTGTGTATAATTGGGTTATCTTACTATTACCCATCTCATAAACAAATAGATTGTTAGAGAAATATGTACTGAAGGAAGGTGTCGTAACAATGTGTGTCATCGTGCAACGGAGGTGCATGTGACGGTGTAAAGATGGAGCAGTTTTGTTAAATACTAGCTTCTTGCCCGCGACTTCATCCGCGTAGAAAAGTATCTTGGAAGTGGTGAAGCTACACTGATTTAAGCATGAATGGGTCAGCTCGCCCGGGGTACTTCCACCCTCTGACAGAAAACCGACGTTAAGTAACAGTACTTGCATTGTTGCGTTTCGTTCGGTCAGTGAGAGCGCCGGAGAACCATCTCCTCTTCCACCCCCTTTCCCCCACTCTTCCCTCCCCCCAAACACAGGCTGGCATCGCACTTGCATCTCCCCTGGTGTTGCTAGTGTCTATGGACGGCGGTGATCACTTACCATCAGGTGACCAGTTTGTTCGTTTGTCTCTTATAATAAAATAAAAGTGCGTGCGTACAAAGTACACATTTTTTTTTGTATACTACGACGGTAGCAAACAATCATGCGGGCGGCCTGATGAAAAGCGGTCACCGCAGCCTATGGACGCCTGTAACATCAGAAGCGTTACATGCGCGTTGCGCACACATGTCAGAAGTGAAACTTCTTTGGCGAACTAATTTATAAGTCTTGTTTATATTTATACAAATCTAAAACTTTTAAATTTTCGAGACTTGAAAAATCTGCGTTTACTGCAAATGACGTCACTTCCGTTGCAAACCTGCGTGACGTTACATCTGTAAAAATTTTACCCTCATGCGCCTAAAGAAGTTTCACTTAAAAAAAAAACACGCAGCGGAAGCACTCATAATGAAAAAATACCCCGATTTTGAAACATTATTCTTTGGTGCTCAGCTCCTAGTGGTCTTCGCGTGGTGATATTTAGCCTATAACCTTTCTCAAAATTAGCTATATAACACTGACAGAATTTTTCAAATCGGACCAGTAGTTTAACACTATAATTTATTTATTTATCTCCAATTCAGTTGAAAAATAATCATTTCCAAATTGTTTACACTACCTATCTCCGTTTTCAGGGCATTCGCAACGCATAAGTAAACATGAAGCTTGTACCTACATTTTTAGTACAGTCGACACCCAATCGATAGATAAAATGTCAATTACACGTAGTAAATATAATCGTGCAAATAAAATATAAAAAAAATATACTTCATGTTTCATTAAAAACATGCAAGCCCGTTATGGTACTTGTAGTTTCCGTACACTAAACAAGTATACCTTACTAAGATTGATCGCTCCTTTAACTCATCCTATATGTAAGGTTAAAAATAGGACACCTTAATAAAGTGTTACAGGTGTGGCTATAACATCTGATGCCCCGCGAGTGCTAGAAAGAGGATTACCCTGAACATGCAAAGACGGGAATACGATGATAGATGCTTGAAGAAAAATATATTTGAAGAAATTCGTGTATCGTTAACAACTCTGCTGTTTTTTTTTAAGACGCATTTCTCAAAAAGGCCGATCATATCTTTAAATAACCAGCAAATAATAAAAAGTGTGTGTGTACACGCGTTAGAAGTTATACTTCTTTGGCGTAACAAGATAAAAATCTTTTCAAAAATTGAATCTTTCGTCTTATTCTACGTTTGTAGAAAAAACGACACTAACAATAGAAAAAAGGTATTTAATACATTGAAAGTTTTAATACAAAGGAATACAAACAACAAATAAAAAGAAACAAAATATTTACTATAGCTAACTTCAGGGTGTCGGTTTTTCGTGACAGTGCGCGGGCATCGTAAAAATGTATAACTTCAAAAACATTACATAGTTCGTTATTGTTCGACTTTTTGAAATTCGGTAATAAACGCGGTATTTTTTTAAAACTTACGCTACTCAGAGTCTGTTGACCAGTACATCATAAGGCCTGCATTAATTTATATGAGGCTTAAACCTTAACGGTGTTATTAAGTTAAATACGTATTAAATACTTGCTTTTAAAAGGTTACGCTTTAAATGCACCGCGCTCGCTGAATGTTCGCCATCTTGCTCTTTTGTCTCGCTTTGGTTAGGTTATGTTAGACATGCGAAATAAGGATAACGCGAACTTGCCTCGGGCGAGCGCGGTGCATTTAATTCGAAACCTTTTTAAAGTAAGTATTTAACTTTTTTGTAATAACACCGGAAGAGTTTAAAGCTTTAAAGTCTAACAGCGTATCGCAAGTATACGTTTCATCCATAAATCTGTAGTTGCATTATTTTTTTTAAATCATAAAACAAAGATATTTTAAAAAAATGAACAAAATATACAAAAAAGTTTATTGTCTATAAAATGTAATTAATTAAAAAACATCATATATCTATATTATGACAAGTGATAATGAAAAAAAAATGTCGACTTAGAGAGTGTTCTGCAAATGAATGTCTTTATCAGGTATTTTCTTAATAACAGCAGTTTACTTCAATTAGTGTCAGAAAAAAGAAAAGAGTGACAAAGTATTATCTACATTTGTTCGGTAAAATCAAATATATACCCTATTAACATACGCGTAGACTTTAAAATAACATAAAGTTTATTGCATCCATACTAAATCTTGTGGCCACACAAGTTGAATACGTTTTTAAAAAGATATACTTCATACTTAACTCCCGTGTTATGGAATAATCATAAGTAATTTAGAAATTTAATAATAATTTTGAAATTAAACTAGCTTATATTATCATTTAAACATCGAATATATTTAAGCTACAGACATTATAAGTCGCCAGTGTGTACGATGATTTCCATATAATTATGGCGCCGTGCCGGTAACATTACAGTGAAGGCTACTATTTAATATTTATATCGTTTTTAATGAAATGTAAATAATTCATGCATTTCGTTATAATTCAAATTGGTGTAATGACATGACCTCACATATTAAATGGACCATCAATCAGTTAATTGACGCAAAACCAGTTTATATTCTATATTAGTACATACACTAAAGAATACTGAGTACATATACAGACATCAATAAATATAAACTCTGTGACAGTTTTAAAAATGGTTTATTCACGTTTATAGAAGGTAGTTAAGATGATATCTCACTGGTAACTTACTCTGTTGTTATTTTACAACAAGTTATTATAGAATGTTTTACTTTTGGGTAAGTGAGGATAATTTTTTTTTTTTTTTCTCGAACTGACTACGCTATTGACCTGGCAAGGTCTTTACAGCTTCACCGGACTACTAAGGCGAGCGCTTAAGGCACTCAGCCGATTTTTGTTTTGGCAACCAGCTCAAGGGTGCACGGCACACCTCGGCTTGGCTGTTGCCTGTTCATGCAATTCGCGACCTAACAAAGCTAACCTAAGTTAAAGCTAAACTATTCATACATACAAGAGTTGTTGAAACATATATGTGTACCAAGCATACATATCTCAACAACTCCTGTGTGTATTTTGTAACGGAAAAGATTCTAAACTATTACAGTTCGATACGGGAAAAAAAAGAAAAACCCATCCACTTTATGTGTAAGCGTGTAGGCGTGCACGTGTGTGGAGGTGATGTGAGTAGTGTTGTAGCAGTGATGTACGGGTGTGTCACTGTATCGCGCGAGCAGCGTACTCAAGGGCTCCCTGCCGAGGGAACGAACCTAGGCTTGAGCCGCTGCCGAGGGGGGCCTAATCTGGTGTGCGGGAGCGAAGTTTACCCCCAGACCACGGCGGCGTGATCTGTGGTTACGCGGGCGTGGGCGTGAACACGCTCTGTTTTGAGAGACAGGCTGGTACTGATCGTTCGCTGCCGTTATATCGTCGGGAGGATCGGTAAAAGCCTCGGTAAAAAGTGAGGATAATCGAAGGTAACCTCTATATATAGATATATAATCGTACTATGTGTATGTGAGTGAACTCCTCCTAAACGGTTGGACCGATTTAAATTTTTTGTGTGTTCCATTGGTTTAGAGAATGGTTTAGATTCACAATTACACCCGTTAGGAGGCGCTGCGATCTGATTCTGGGATTTTGTTTTTATTATCAGGACAGCACAACGTCCGCCGGGCCCGCTAGTAAATGTTTAAATATCTCAATACGCCGTTATTAATTTTCAAGATGTCAATAGAAACTGTTTTGATTTTTGATAAATTATTTTGCTATTTTATATCGTGCTTTGATTTCTAATAATGACATGATAATGGAATTATTTCTGTTAATACTATTAACAGAAATTAAAACCAGGGAATTATTATCCAGAACATTCGAATAACGATAAATATCGACTTTAAGAACAAAAGTGAACTTTACGACGTGAGATCTAGAATTATAATCGCAAATTTGGTTCCTTATTCGTATCGAGTGTGATGATCGTGAATTACTTACTCTGTCACACCTATTGTGTTTGCATAACGTCATTTCATTCGAACTCCGTCCATTCATTGCCATGCCATTTGGTAGATGGTAGAGCTTGAACTTGAATGATGACAAAGTTTGCGTTTTAAAACTAAAGTGAGTACTGCAGTCATAGAAAACCAGAGCGGGCATGGGGTAAGCCACCCCACCCCACCCTTCCAAATTCTTGTCACGGGACCACTAGATCATAGAAAATGCTATTCTCAAGGCCAAGATTAAAGCCAACACAATGACGTACATACAAATCCTAGAGAACCACTATCTGGGAATCGTTGCCCGGCCCACCCGACCCACAGAAACATCCACGTGAACTAACATTGCTTGCATTGTTGCGTTTCGTACGGTCAGTGAGAACGCCGCGCCGGAGGCCTAAGTCCCTTTTCCTTCCTTAGTACGAAACCACTGGTGGAATTATAAACGGCCATATAGCTGCCCGTCAATACTCCTGCTATGACTTGGGCAGTATCGTTGTTGTAGTTGGCCGTTTCCGCTTCTTCAAGTTTAGCATCCCTTGATTCCACGATTCCCAGATAGTAGGCCTCTAGG
This sequence comes from Antheraea pernyi, assembly GCA_015888305.1. NCBI lineage: Eukaryota > Metazoa > Arthropoda > Insecta > Lepidoptera > Saturniidae > Antheraea > Antheraea pernyi. Next base: position 129,510 of record MU159064.1, on the reverse strand, counting down.
ATTTGTGTGCTCAATATGTCGACTTTAATCGTGGCCTCGAGAATGGCCTTGAACTCAAGTATGGCATTTTCCATGATCTAGTGGTCCCGTGACAAGAATTTGGACGGGTGGGGTGACTAACCCCATGTCCGCTCTGGTTTTCTGTAACTGCGGTACTCATATTAGTTTCAAAACGCAATTTTTTGTCATCATACAAAAGTATACATTCCAAATTAATAATACTGCCTATTTATATTACGGGTTATTAATATTCCTAAAAAGTGTTCAGATGAAATCAATGTTCCATATACATTTTAATACTATTTTGAGAGTATTTAAATTATCTGGTTGACCGTTAACCTCCACAAAGTGACTTTTAGATACAGATTCTAACAGGAATGTTTTGTATTATGATTATTGCTTTTTTACAGGTGTTGGCGTTTGATCGCAATCTCGCTTGATATCTTAATAACGATGTGGTCCAAGACGATAAGCATGCTAAATCTAAATGGACTTGCTCTCAAGTGCAGCTGCCGGAACATATACGAGTATATATATATATTTTTTATATCATAGGAGGCAAACGAACAGATGTGTCACCTGATGTTCATCACCGCCATCCATAGACCCTCACAACACCAGGGGAGTCGCAAGTGCGTCGTCAGCCTGTGTTCGGGGAACAGGGGAAACAGATTTTCAACTAAAGCGTATTAACTAGCCGGACGGGTTTAGAAAAATCCCTAGCGCCATGTTATGGCTTGACTACGATGTGTTTCGTTTTCTGCGGCTCATCAGCAAATAACCATCGCTTAGTTCATCATTATTATTAGTTATAAACTAAATACGGAACCAGTGGGAGGTGCTGGTATAATTGAGCGAAGTAGAGATTTGTAGTAAAAAAAATCGCGACCAGCATTCACATAATAACAAAGCGATCATAGCGATCTATTTTACTTTGTCTCGTTTCCCAATTAACCAGTTTGTATATTTGGCTTTACATCTGGCATGACACACGGATTGTAGATCTCAAGGTGTCACCATTGTTTTTGTATTGGAATATGTTTACCAACAGACACAATCCAGTCACTATGTTGTGTTTGGAAAGTCTAATAATCATCATCAATCAATCATAAGCAAATATGTCAATAAATTTTAGATAAATAATATATATATAAATGGCTAATATAATCTATGCCCTGTTCTCGCCTAATAACATGAAAATGAAATTTATGATTGCAGTAGTATTTGATAGACTATATTTAATACATCAGCAAAAAAACACTATCTATAAATAGTATATAATGAAAACACACTTCGATTGAGACTCAGTAACGTCAAAACTAGTAAGCACATCGACGTAGTACTATGACTATTCGATGCGGAATTTTACGTAAATGATCGTTCTAGACTATTTACCTTTGGATTCAATTGACTTTTTGCCATTTGAATGCCAAACGATAAGGGCGGCAATCAGCTAATTATATCTCTATATATCCAGAAGAATTATATATAATACTAGCTTCTGCCCGCGACTTCGTTCGCGTGGAATAGTTACTTTGGCCTAACGCTAACACGCAGCGGAAGCTCTCAACAGGAAAAAAAACCGATTATAAAACATCCTTCACTGGTGCTTCGTTCCTATTGGTCTTATCGTCATGATATATAGCTTTTCTCGATAAATGAACTAAATCGGACCAGTAATGAGATTAGTGCTTTCAACCAACTAAACAAACAAACCCTCCAGCTTCATAATATTATTACTCTTCTCTCGTATTTAGCTGTTCCTCTCGAGTATATGCTTTATGTTCTATGTTAAATAAAAGAGTGATTAATAAAATCACCCGAACGTATTAAGTCCATTTACATATCTACTTTTCTCTCGTACTTAAGTCGAGCCGTCATTCGAATTACAATAACTTTTGATGGAGTGGACCGATTTTAATGAAACAAATACTAAGTTATATTCAAAGATATGCTTTATGAGGTTTTATTGTGAACCCAGTACTTTAGCAGTGATGTGTGTTCATACAAACAGACAGACATTTCTAAAAATGTTTGCAATGTCTATTAGGTACTTATTTCTAGACAGCTGCATCAATCTTTTTCACGAAACTCGAAAAAGTACCGATGCGTTAAATTTACATTATTATTCTATGTATAGATAGATTCAATGTAAATATAGGATAACCACATAAAGATGGGAATTTATGGACGTCGATAGATAGATAGATAGATAGATAGATAGATTATAGAAACCTTATTAATATTCTCTTGTTCGTTTGAAATGAATGAATTTTCTAAAGAGTCTCTCGGAACACATTTAAAAATATTATAGCGTTGACAACGTTGAATCACGGTGAACAAGCAAAAAACCCGTTTTGTTTTCTTTTATAGTATTTTTATACTGTAAACTTATTACAAAAGTGAAAAAAAACGCCGCGAAAAAGTCTGAGAAACGGAAAAATATAAAGCATTATTTCCGACTTTAAAATAATTTATACTGCGTGAAGTGACTTATTGATTAATCCCGTATCCTCTAGGAACTACATTAATGTACGTAATGAACATGAGCATGTTATATTATTTATAAATAACTATACACATAAATAAAACCGAAGTGTCTGTTTTTAACTAAACTGATATAAGTTATACGGTACTTATAACAAGAACAAAATAAAAAAAAATTTAGTCTATATGTTTGTTTCGGTTAATTTCCGAAATGGTTTGACCGATGTTCACGGGACTCTTTCACTGGCAAATAGCTAATCTTTCTTTTATTTTAGACTACCTGTTACCCGCGATTTAGTCAGTGTGAAATTTAGGAAAAATATTTGTTAAATGCATAAGTGCATGATGTAGGGCACGCGCGGTACTGGAGAATCAAACATTCTTTGGTTAATTTTCCGTGGAACCCTAATTATTATTTAAAATTTAAGCAGACACTCAAAAATTTTTCAAATTGTTTTTTTTTAATTAACCGAATATACATTCATTTATTAAAAAAAACGGTGACTTTGACATTACAAACTGATACTTCAACTTTACTTATGTGTGTAAACAGTTTCTAGAACTACGGGTGACCAGCTTACAATACTTTATTTACTAAATTCCACCCAGTCGAAGTGGGGGTAATAGACTAGTATACAAATATTGGCATTTTAACCCACATATTAATTATGCAAAACTGAACCGTTTTTGAGTTATCATGTCTTTTCGCTTTTTTCAAAATAAATCCAAAGTGCAACATAAAACATTTATTAAAAAAAATAATCAATATAAATCTCAGTATTTCTTCTGATTTATAAAAATGAATAAATACTGGTTCTTTATCAATATTAAAATAATAATTAGCGGCCCAAAGTAAATAATGCGAGACGAAAAACGATATTATGTCAATATTTCTTGAGATTTTTATCCACTAAAATGCCTTAAAAACAAAAAAGAACGGTATGAAACTTGAGCCGCAGATTATTTTAAAAACAACCCTATTCTGAGCTCTCCAATAAAGCATAACAACAAGGTCTCTATGATGTTGATGAACTGCAAATATCTAACTCAAATTTATCTTATAAATAACAAAATAAATATTGTAGACAAGTGACGCCGTATGTACTTATAGTATAGTCAAACGAGAAGCACGAGATGCAGGTCAAAGCACTAGAGCAATTTCTTAGCGTACTTTTAATCGAGTTCAATGTCGTTTTGCCACTATGGATGTAATCAAGCCGTCAATTCCATTACGTAATCCGTTTGCGCTATATTTGACCAGTTAATCGTCGGTCTGCCTTTTAGTTCCTTTTAGATGTTTCTACGCACATATTAATTAAAATTTCGGCTTATTAGATTATTATTTAGCTACATACTTGTTAAAAGTTAGGTAGAATCTTCTTATATAAATAAAATGGAGGTCCGAAATACGGGTGAATAGTTTTCGTTTTATGAAGTGAAAACTTATTTACGCGCGTCGAGCGGTATTTATAAGGAGATAAACTTATAATCTCGCGTCATGACATGCTAGTAAGCATGACTGACAGTATTATGTTTGCGTCAGACTAGCTACTTGTAGTATAAAAACCTGTGTACATCTAATATTTATATTTATGTAACAAATAAATTAAGGCCAATAAGCTTTTGTATATATTTTATTAAGAACTTACAAACAGTAGATAAAGTACTTGAGGTTTTTTTTGTTTATTTATAAAAGAGTTATTTTAAATTTATATTATCCATGTATAGTTTTTGTTTTAATAATAAAAAATAAAAAGTACAAAAAATATATATATTGAAGAATAAGAATATATGTATAAGAATACTCATACATATGTATATACATACATAAATAATCATTTCATATTTATTGTTTGCATTATTGTAAGATAGTATTAAGTCTAGTTACGTTTTCTTAATAATGTGAACCTAGATAAGGTCTCTTTCTTTTGTTAGAGGATTTTCTTATTACCCAATAAAAAAAATTGTATTGAGACTGTGCAATCCCTCATATGTTTGATGTATTAATAAACTGTATTAATAAAGTACACAATAATTATTCCGAGTGCCAATAGATATGAAAGAGAGACTAATAATAATAATTTGAATTTATAAATTACGAAATTTAAATAATTCACATATTGTATAGTTAATTTAAAAAATTAATAGACAACACAGTTTAAATGCTATTCTTTTGAGTATAAGCTTCTGTCGACAGTTTTAAGAAACTATTAGATATGTAAGCACTACGCGTTCATCGCGACGTGTTTTTCGCCGCGAAGAGATGAAGCAGGCAACGCAAACGAAGTCACGGGTATTAGCTAATTTAAAATAATACCAGTTGCAACCAAATTAATTACCAAACTGGGCGACAATGTATTGGCGATTTTAAATGCTGAGAAATCCATGATTTTCTTTGAAAAATAATATAATCATACTATTATAGAACATGGTATAGTGAAGTCATTATACCTAATAGTACGGTCCTAAAAAAACAGTAATATTACGCCAAAAATATTGATGATAAAGTTTTTTAAGTTATTTGATTGAATTATATGCCTTTATGTGATCTTATCTACCAGATGTTGGGTCTTAAATACAATAGATTATTATATTAAATACCTCTAATATTTTCCTATTCAGTGGTCGTCTCTGTCACGGTATAGGACATGGCCTTTACAAAGTCGTTACGCCGCTATGTGACGCAGCGGTCGCCCTATAAATCCAAGTTGATAATTCCCACATTTTTGGGTTAATGCTTCCTATAAAATCGCAAGCAGGATATCCACCAACAATCCCTATTAGATAGCGTGTTTATAAATTATATAATATGTCATAGATATATATACAGTTTAGAAAGAAAAACAAGTTTATATTGGGAATTTGCTCCGGATTTAGTATCCGTATTATTTTTTATTGCAATTTTGTCATTACTCCTACACCTCTATTATCAATTTTAAATAGTATCTAAAATATTTTATCACTAATGCTTAGTCCCTATCTATGAATAAAAGTATTGTCGGAAACAATACAGTCATTTCGGAGAGTAGTTTGAACAAACAACAGCCACTTCTATTTTGTTTATACGTCTATGTATAAGCAGTGGCAAAACGGTTAAGACTATTTCCCTCCTCTGTTTCTCAACCGATTTTCTTTTGTTTTGTTTAGTACATATTGATTAACGAGCTTTAGTTGTATATTTTGACAAGTTTCAGTGCTAAGTATGATTGAAATTCAACCAGTGGGGAAACACTTTTTTCTCGAACTGACTACGCTGTTGACCTGATAAGGTCTTTACAGCACCACCGGACTACTCATGGGGAAACACCAACATGTATAATTGCATAGATCATAGCAGCTATATAAAGAAATAGTAAAACTATCAAAAAATAAAAAGAAAACATTAAAAGGCTTTTTGTAGGTGGATTAGTTTTATTGGTTTCAGCACGAATGGGTCGGTTCACCCGGAGTAGTACCACCCTCTCATAGAAAACCGACGTGAAGTAACAGCGCTTGCATTGTTGCGTTTCGTTAGGTCAGTGAGAGCGCCGGAGGACCACCTCTCCTCCCCCTCCCCACAAACATAGGCTGGCAACGTACTTGCAACTCCCCTGGTGTTGCTAGTGTCTACAGACGGTGGTGATCACTTAACATCAGGTGACCCACCTGTTCGGTTTTCCAAGTTTTTTGTTTTGCTTTATTGTAAAAGAGTAATACTTATATCATGCAAGCGCCAAACTTGGTATGATTATAGTGTAAAACGTAACGTAAAACAACAGATAATAAAAACCGTTTGAGTTGTGCTCGCACTAAAACTCCGAATGAAATGTACTTACTACTGGTTGAAATTCGACCGTAATAAAAGATACAAAGTTTTTTCTTCGTGTATTAATCTCCATATTATTATCTGTATATCTATTTTTTTTTAATGGTAAATATTTTATTGATTATTTCACAAACATTGTAAATTGTACCCGGAAGGAGTGTGAAGACAAATAAAGACTTTTACAAATGAAACATTCGTCTTCTCAAATGGTATGGAATAAGAACTATTACCGAATTTTTATTATACATAACACTGGAGTTTGGCAAATAGTTATAAAACAAAAACAAAAAAGGAATTCTGTTGACAAGTAGAGCAAAAACTGGGATTGAACTGTTGTATCCTTATATAGATTAAAAACATTTTTGTCGGTGGTAGAGCCACGCTGCTGAAGATATTACTGGTTTCAGTATGAATCGCCTGAGCTACTACCACTCGAACCAAAGAAAACCGACGAGAAGTAATAGTGCTTGCATTGTTGCGTTTCGTTCAGTCAGTGAGAGCGCCCGAGGCCCACCTCCGCTCTCCGCTTTACCCTTCCCCTCCCCCCAAACACAGGCTGGGAACGCACCTGTGAGTCCCCTGTGTGCAAGTGTCTATGGACAGTGGTGATCACTTAACATCAGGTGACCTACCAGTTCGCTTGCCTCTTATGATATAAAAGAAATCTTTATGAATACATGACTAATTATTTTGTAACGAAGGAATTAATGCGCGAGTCCAATTTCAACTGATTTTAGTCACAATTGATGTTTTAAAAATCCGGAAGATGTCAACCTTTCTTTAGACATAGGAACATCAAAAAAATGGCGGATAGTTCAAGGTAAACATATTAATACCGCGATTTGAATATAACAAATTACCGGTTTATAGTAACCTGCCCTTTGCAACAGTAGTGAACAGCTTATCGTCACATCGTAACCATGTGACCTACATGCAAAGCGGGTCCAATATAAAAATCACACGATTGGACCCGTTAAACCATCCGCGCCGATAGCGTTATCGGCCCGGCCCTAAACCGTGCAGGACACTGCACTGCTATTCATATCGATATTAAACTCATATATTTTTTATGTACGAATATTACAATTATACTATCATACAAGTCTATAAATATGCCACAGTCTCCGATAGAAGCACAATCTTAACACTTTGACTGCCACACCATAATCATAAGTGTCTTTTAGGACACCAGGGATAAATTTTTAGAGTTGTTCGATTGACGTTCGCTCCGTTAACCATTTACTATCGTGATGATCGTAAGACCAGCGTGGCAGACAAAGTGTTAAATAGTAATTTTGTAACTGACTTGCTTTTGGCCTGATCTGTATGCCTTTGTGCGGCACATATGAAGGTAGAAGCTTAGCTCGTACGAATAGTTTGCCACTGCATTCAACGCAATAGTCCAAGCCGAGGTTCGGCTCCTTTAACACCTTTGAGCTAGTTTCTGAAGCTACAATGGCTTTGATAAACTATGGTGGAAGTCTTTTCTTTTTCGAGTAGAAAATCTGTCGCTAAGCAAGCTAAGAAGTGTATTCCGGCAGATCGCCTGTCTAGGTTTCTAATATGAGGCTAGGTTCTATTCAAATGTTATCAATCTATAAGGTAACAAGAAAAATTATGAACCGGAACTTTTTGGAATTAATCGCCGCAAAATTCGAAATTTAAATTTTTAAATTTAAAATATTTCATGTAGAAGATAGTATCAATCTGTCATCCAGATTGGATGATGCATTCAGAAACCCGTGTACACATAAGTCGGCCATCGCCGAACATCTGTTGAATGAGGGGCCCAGCCACTGGATTAAATTACATGAACCGCAAATCCTCTGCACAAACCGCCTCCACTATCCTAGGATAACAGGGACAGCGAGCGAAATAAAACAGCGTAGAATTTTCGATCGAGATGAAAGATTATATACTGTAGATATAGCCTAAAATTTGTCGATATAAATCAAAACTCTGGGTAATTATTATTTGAATATATTGAGGTATTAGTGACTTGCAATACAGCAATTTCAATAACCTTATTAATATCTATATATTAATACGTGAATCAAAAACTTTGTACCCCTTTTAAGCGAATTGAAATTGAATGAAAATGAATGCGAAATGAAATTTGGCATAGTTAAAGTTTATATAGAGGAGAAATGCACAAAGCTATTTTTTACATAAAATGCATTAAAAACACATGAAATTTATTAAAATATACATTACACACACTACTGCTGACACACAACATAGACATGTAAATAAAAATGACATTTCGCCATCTTTTATTTTACTCTTACGTTCCAATTACCTTTTTTCATCCTACATTCAATATTTTTAACATGACTTACGTTCCATAATTCACGTGCCCTTTGAAATTAACTGGTCATATAATATGTAGATTAATAATATACATTAATAATTAATTGATAAATAATTTGTCTTTAGTAAATTTTTGGTACCACTGAAATAATTATTATTCTCTTTGGTCTTATTGAATGTAAAAATGAATTATGGTCGAAATTCGACCTCTAGGCGAACACTAGTTATTATAAAGAAGCGATGATAGTGTGTTCGGACACCGAGTCGATGGACGTGGGTTCGAATCCTAGCATCTGAGCCGCAGTCTTCGGTGAAGGAGAACATCGTAATGAAATCATGTCATGGTCGTAGGGATTTTTTAAGTTAGCCTAGTACCATCCTCAAATTGAAAATCTAATCTGGGTTTAGCGTGATTACCATCTTAGACCACAACGTCATGTTAAAATCGGTGAAATTGTGGTCACATACTACGGCCTATAGAGCATATAAAAAAAAACAGAAAGTTTTTTTTATTGTAGCACGGCAAAATGACTAAACTCTGCCTGATGGTAACCACAGTACAATCCAATAACAATGGCGACCACCGAGTGACACATTATCCATCGCCGGTCGCCGCTGTCATGCCGTCCTGCGAACAACTGGATATACACAGGCTGATTCCGAAACGCGACCCGCAGACGTGAATCACTATGACGGGCTTTTTCGCCGTATACATGGTGGTTGCGATCCAGTCAGGTTGTAAAACCCTACCACCCCGGTTTCGCCATTGCCGCGTTCGTTATTCAGCAGGGTGCACCACGTGCAGGTGAGGTTAGCTTGGATGTCTCAGATCTTATTCGACACCCATTCGACCCTAAAACCTTTGCTAGTATGATTGGTACTCTTTCATACAAAAACTAATGAACGGATTTTGATGAAACTTTACAATAATATAACTTACATATCAGAATAATATATAGTTTATGTAAGGTATTTATAAAGATGTTGTTTAAATTAGTCACAATATTGGAAGAATTCTGCCATATTAGCGCAATCTCGGTGTGCGCGAGTTACACGAAGAAAATGTATCACAATTTGTAATATAGAAAAGCAGATGAAGTCGCGAGCGCCTACTTGTAATACACTCTAGATATGTACTATAGAATTATATTTAAAAAAAAATTGATAACATTCCCTGAATTACACAGGCGTCATTCCTGGGTAAAATCCGTTGAGTTTGATTATAGCAATATAGCTTTTATTGCAGTGTCTTAAATTCGAAAATTTAATACTAAGGAATCATATTAGAGCTATGACGTCACCTCCCTTCATTATACGATGCTAAGATACAATTATTTGAAACTGCAGGAATTCCCGTCTTGTTATTTTTACATTACATTACATTTTTAGAATTTATCAGGTCATCTCAGTAATACCTGATGTTAATTTACTCTGTAAATCAAGACTTCTATATCATTGGATGTTAGGAAAATACAAGTAGGCAGTGTAAATACTATATTAGTCATTTCCAAACGACATGATTCACCAGGAAGTTCTTTATTCGTTTTGTATTAAAACTAATTTTTTTTTAAAGTGGTGCAAAAATATTTTGACCTAAAATTCGATGAAACATATTTTTTCTTTGCCAAATATACTGTAATGGTAAAAAACAAACATTAATTTTTTTTTAAATTCGTTGACGATTTATAAAAAACTGTAATCGAACTGATCTTGCATGAGAATTTTAGAAAATATTTCAATTTAAAAAATGTTCGACTCCCTTGTATTATTCTACTATTCTTTTCGATAAAAAAGTTTACAACGAATATTTAAAAATAATAAAATTTTGGTCAGCAAATTTTCCTAAAAATTGTTTTCTTACAAAATAAACAAATACATACAAATGCAACGAACTAACTAGCAAGCGCTTGAAAGCGGTAGTCGAGCAATTAAGAACAGTGTTACAACTTACAACCGCAATAAAATTCTTGTTTTATTACTCTTACATTTATTGGACTTATAATTAACTTTAGCTTCTGTATATCATTTGATAATAAATTATAAAGTCGCTGAATTTATGTTTATAATCAATCTAATTATATACAATAACTAATTAATATAAATAAATCATTAGAATTGCGACGTGAAACTATACTGAACTAGCTTTTGCTCGCGGCTTCATACGCATTAATGTAAATTTGATCTATTCTACACTTCGATCAACAATAACTAGATAAAGGGTCGGCGCGAAAAATACGTCTCGGTAAATAAGAGCTCACTTGAAATGTGCGCCCTTATTTTATTTAGTTTGAAACACAGCCAATGTAAGCCCGTTTCACATGCCACAGTGTATTCAAAAGATGCAAAAATACCAGAAAAGGCAATTTAACGGCCGGAGTATCTTACTTTCGCTAAATACATGTTGAATAAGTTATATTTTAACCTTTAAACTAACAAATAATATCAAATTTTGAACAAAATTACCGATTTTAAACCTGTATTACAAATGTTTGGCCTCGTCACGCACAATAACGGGAAAACGTACTTTATTCATTGCGTGTTAAGGTTGAATTCACACTAAATGTTGTTTATGTTGTCTTTTCATTTGTGAGGGGAGTAATTTATTACTTTGCTCGTTTTATCGTAAGTATTAGATAATATTTTTAACATTTGTGACTTTATTACTAGGTGTTATGGTTGTAATTAGGTTGAACTTAAAACTGTTTTAAAACTTTTTTTCTCGCTTTCTTAGTAAACAAATAGCGACATATAAGTATATATTTACGCGGACAGATTTTAGCTTCAATTTTGTACGTGACCCTTTGTTTAGTTATTGTTGATCGAAGATTCTACGTGAAGATTTTTTTTTTCTGGATAAAAAAGATACTTATATCCTTTTCTGTACTCACTGATACTTATTACTTTTACTTGTAAATTTTATGCCAAAATGTTAAGTAATGTAATAATAAAACCTGTGTCTACTATACTAACGAAACTAACGACGCAATTCGTAGGTTCATCCATGGAGCCTTGACAGTTACGTGGGAGATTGTGGATTATAATATACTAGCGGGCCCGGCGGACTATGTCCGGCCCTGATAATAAAAACGCCTTGACAATTTATATACTAAAACGTTCCTCATGAATTACTTTATCCACTGGTGAAAACCGCATGAAGATCCGTTCAGTAGTTTTTGAGTTTATCGCGAACAGACAGACAGACAGACGCTATAGGGGACTTTGTTTTATACTGTGTAATGAAGATGGTCATAAATTGACTTAAAAAATGCAAGACGCACAGTCTCGAATAAAAGTAACGCTTAAAACCGGCCGCAAAAACTTATGATCTTGCAAATTCAACCTTACGCGGATGATTTAAAGTTGTTTGTACAAGGACGCAAGCGACGCGAGACTATTTGAAATGACTGCATAATTCATAATTATGCACTCATATTTGTGAGACGTTAAGTGTGCATCTTGGATTTTTGTATGGCCATAAAAGATGAAAATGAAGCCGCCATAAAGGCAATTATCTCAGTAAATAATCCGATCAAAAATAGTTAATAGTGAAGAAAAATAGTAAAAATAGTTGCTCACTTATTACAACGATTCTGGACATCATTATTACATAGTATAAAACAAAGTCCTCTACCGCGTCTGAATGTCTGTCTGTTCGCAATAAACTCAAAAACTACTGTACGGATTTTCATGCGGTTTCCACAAGTGCATAAAGTGATTCATGAGGAACATTTCAGTATATAATTTGTCAAGGATTGTTTTATAATCAGAGCGGGACAACGTCTGCCGGGCCCGCTAGTAACTGATAAAATAAACAAAAGCAGAAAAAAGGTGCGGACCAAAAGTCTGCAAAAATTTTAAACTAACTCAAATTAGCATTTATAATATTTGATAGGATTGTCATTTAGTATATAGTTATCCGACTGTATTTTAACAAGTCTTCAAGAAAAGTCGTAAAAACCATAACTTAAAGTCAGCCGCGACAAAGTTTTTAATTAGTTGTGTATGGTTAAGTAACTTCCTCTCTAACATATCATGGATTCATCTAATCATCTATCTAAAAGTAATAAAATAAACATGTTTACTCTATGGTTTGCGTTCTAAAATCACTATAACTAAAAGTTTATAAAAATATCTGGAATTAATTTCGGAACAGCATAACGAATAAAAATTACGATAACAGCTGACAACCTTAGGAGATTCATTTACATGATCGACATCTGATAATGTTGTATAGGTTAATCTGTTATAATTTCCAATAAGTTGGTGACAGACCACATATTCAACTTTGGAACATTATGAATTTATGAAAAAAAATATACATCATAAAATAAAACCGCCTTAAAAAAAAGAATCACCAGAACGTCCTTGCCCATTGCTACGTAACCTAGTCTTGAATTGTCGTAAGCCTAACATTACTTCAATAAATATATATCTTTTCTAATCGATTATTATACGCATTATGAATCTTCAAAATCCAGGCTTAACTAGGTATCATTCTCAATTTAAATCTGGCATTAAGAACTTATAGATGTGTTCCGGCAACAACACTTAAGAGCTAGTTTTCTAGCCTTAACGTATTTCATCTTAGACTACATTGACACCACTTTGACTTCCGCCTTGGTCATATATGACCGGCTACGGTTGCTCTTATGACGTCATGGTGGTCATTGACGAATGGAATGCTAAACGTTTTTAGTGTTGTAAAAATTCATCCCTGGCGTCCTATAATATACATGCGATTACGGTTTGGCAGTCAAAATGTTAATATCAGATGAAACTCTGATAAAATGACAAAATCTATAAAATATTTTAAAAAACATTTCAGCTAAATTAAAAATGTATCCAATACAAAGAGATATATTTTCCACGTATTTTTAAAAAACTGTTAGCGATAAAGAGGTACCATTCTTAGAAAATTCCTAATGGATTTAACGTACAGAAAAAAATATATACGCATTCCTAGATTTAAAAAAAATGCTATACATCATTCAATCACTCAATAGATCAGTAAAAACTGGTACCAATAAAAAATATATCGGTTAGACATGCGTATCACATGTCAATTTACTGATAGGTAAGTCGATTGCATAAATTTGTAACTTTAATGAATGAATCCAATTAATTAAGTATAAGATATGAAGTACCTTAAAATAAATAAGATTTAATTTAATGTCTTGATCGTGATTAATTTTTAATTTGTTAAATGATATCGTAAATAATTCATAAATTGAATGTTATAAATAAGAACTTGTTACCTCATTCAAATTTCTGTTTCCTATTGCAATATATAAGAAATCGTATTATTATTATAACGAACTACATTTCTGATATAGTGTTCCTTAGAATCTTTACATTTATAAATCTAGTGTATGAAAATGATTTTAATAGGAAAACTACTAAATAATACAATATCACGAATCAACTGCAATAATATAACTTTTATATAAACGTGGATCGTAACATATTACGACTTATTGGGTTCATTGCCCCATAACTATTAGCGCTACTATTTGAATAAATCCCATTTTATTTCAAATATTTAATAATGCAATTGCGAAAAATTCGCTTAATGCTACTTTTACGTCCGCATTCTAAACAAATTATAGTTGCAAATTACCTAATAACAATTTTAAACTAATTTTATTACAATCTTGATTCATTTTGTGTAAATTTTTAACAACACTAGAATAAAATTTCTAATATAAATTTGAATAGTTTTTATTCTAAATACATGTAAAATGCCCGTCACAAACACATCTAATGCTAAATAGCTGTACGTATTTAAAAGGGTTAAGGTTACACATTGAACTCTGTGCCGTCCGGCACGAAATATAACTGATAATATACATCCCATTCATAATTTTGTAATAGGCGCGTAAAACTTAAAATTAATTTATCTAAGAGTGATTTCACACATACCTTTTAGTTTGCCGGTCACCAAATAATCATACACTTTGTTTCACGATTTAAAAAATAATTTAATAATTATAAATGAAGGTTATTAGTAATGTTTATTTTTAAAAGTGCTTTCACTCAATTAAATAATATAGGGTGCGTGTTTTTTTTCCCGAAACGCGTGTTATTCG
>MU159064.1:78226-114618 GCA_015888305.1 Antheraea pernyi | reverse complement strand
CGTCGTGTATTTGAGAGGCGCGCGTCCGGGCGCGAACGCGTTTTGTCGCCGACTATGGCTTTACTTCCACTATACCTCCGAAGCATGAACCGGCACGACAGAATACATAGTGAATTTTACTTTTGTAAACACCTCTTATGTGTTGTTCCGAATTTCAACTATGTACACAATTTCTTCACAACTTTTCATAGATAGATAACACCAAATACGTTTCTAAAATTAATGGTTTCAAAACAGTAATAAAAAAATATGTAAAAGATACCGACTGGTAGCTTTGCAGTAAACACAATGTGATCAGCTTCTGTTTGGAACATATATAAATAAAATTGAAGTGTCTGTTCTTTGTCCATACTAATCCCTGAAACCGATGAATAGATTTGGACTAAACTTTTACTGACAGATAAATGAGTTCAAGCGCATTATGTAAGTTTGACATACTCTATGCGATAGAGGTAAAACAGTAAATATAAAATTTAACTTCAGATGACTAATACTTTCAAATAGAAGGTTAAACTAGGTAATCAAAAAATTACAATAAAAAAAATAAAAGACAATAGAATCCAGAAATAATATATAATAGTTCTTATAAATAGTAAAACCATTTACACAAAAGTCAATGCAATAAAATGTCAGGGAATCCAGCTAATCTTTATATATAAATTTCTTCTGTACGTGTGTATGTCACTGAACTAAACTAAACTAAACGGTTGGACCGATTTTGATGAAATTTTGTGTGCGTGTTCCAGTGGATCCGAGAATGGGTTAGATACACAATTGGAACCGGTAGGTGGCGCTGCGATTGAATTTTAGGATTTTTTTTTATTATCAAGGCAGGACAACGTCCGCCGGGACCACTAGTTAGGTATAAAAATTTAAGTACTGACCATTTAAAGTAATCTTTAGGTGTATTTTGATAATTAATTTATATTATATTACATGTTTTTTTTTATTTTTTGACATGTAAATGAATAATAATAACAGCTAATGTTAAGTCCTAAAGTATAGATTTCTAAATAAATTTCTAAAACTAATATAAAGCTATATATACTATGGCCCATGCCATTACGTTAAAATTAATAGTTTTTTGAACAAAATCATACAGATAGATGTATGACATAATATATTTTTACTCACGTCTAAATAAACAAGGTGCTCCAAACAAAAACGTATTAACTCAAATAAATCGAACTCTTTGGATGGACATGATAGTTAATAAATATTACCGTTTTAAACACATGTCAAATATTGAAATAAGGTCGGTGCCGTTTGATTGAAGTTTCCCATTTCCTCTTCATGTGTTGTAGAAGTTACAACATTTCCGAGAAGCTCGCGTGATGCTGCTCTTTTAATTTCAATAACAACTAAAAATATTAAGATTGCATCTTGTTTTTAATCATAAACTCTAATATAAACAACTGGCAACTTAAAGCAGGCACAAATTCAACTTTTAAAGGTCGAGTTGGTAAAGTACTTCATAATAATAATGTTTTGTTCCTACTAACTTATACCAAAGCTGTCAGTTTTCAAAGATAATAATTGTAGTCATCCAAAAATAATGTAAATACGTATGTATTTAAATGCATCACTTCAAAACTGCTGCACCTGTTTGGGTAATTTTCTTTTTGATGTGTTTGTAATTATCAGTACAAGATCTGTACAAAATAAAATATTTGGAAAAAACTTAAAAATTTGGGTTAAAAAATTTAAGAAACGGCATGTAGGAAAAATTAGTCAGACAGAGTCAAAAATATAGACAAAATTGACAGGTTGATGCTCAGTGATTCAGTTACCATTATATTTAATTACATGGTCTTACGCTATTTTCACTTCTCAGAATCGGATTTGTATGGAAATGGCTCGTCTATTTTTGGTTATCAATCCACTCTCTAGATGGCACTGTTATATATTTGGCAAGTTTGATAACAAAAGATGTTGGAAGACAATTAATTGTGACATTTCAATCTGAAAACTTTCAAATATTTGTATCATTCACTTTATTTACGTATCTGTTACGAGAGTGCTCCCTTAAATTTTCTTGCCTCCCACAAACATTTTTATCTATCTCCGGATCTACTTATAAACATTGACTCCTGCATATACATACTTGGATTTAGGTTTGCCTTTTTTTGTCATAGGTGGCAAACGAACATGTGGGTCACCTGATGTTAAGTGATCACCACCGTTCATGGACACTAACTACACAGAGGAGTCGCAAGTGCGTTGCCACCCTTTGGGGGGAAAGGTTAGGGGAGGGAGAGGAGAGAGGAAAGGGGAGGCGAGGTGGGCCTCCGGCTCTCTCACTGACCGAACGAAATGGAACAATGCAAGCACTGTTACTTCACGTCGGTTTTCTATGAGAGGGTGGTACTACTCCGGGCGAGCCGACCCATTCATGCTGAAACCAGTAATAGTTCAAGCGTGGCTCTACCACCTTACAATGAATATATTCATTACAAATAAAAATGATCAAAAACTTGTATACGATTTACGCAATACCGCTGTATCCATACATACATAGCTATAAACGTACATTTATAACCATCAGATATTAGTTCGAAACTAGTATTATAGAGGCGCTGATTGGAAAGAACGAGTGCGACCTCTATTTATATAATGTACTCCGTGGTCTTACTGTAAAAGACAGTTTTTTGGTTTCATTTTCTTCGGTATACCCACAGTACACCCGTGCGACGCTGGAACGGACAGCTAATTTATTATTAAATTTGTCGTTACTCTCAAAGGCCTTTGTTATAAATCTTTGTTTCACGAAGGTATGCATATACGCTTGAATACTTAATATTTAGAGAGAATAAATCCATTTCGTATGTGTCTGTTGTGTAGTATACATGCTTCAATGTGTGTGTATGTAACGCTAATTCAATGTTACGCTAGTTCACGGTTCATGCCGGTTATACACGTTAGTCCCAACACTATTCGTCCAACGTCTAGATCGAAATACCGTTGGCAAGTTGGATCCAACGTTGGTAGTAATTGGCAGATGGGTATCGGCATTATCAAAAGAATTGTGTGGTAACGCTTGCTTTATATCCCCACATTGGTAACTCATTCTTGCCACGACGTGTAATCCGTGTACTTGTGTATACCTGTGCTCAGTTGACAAAATATAACCCTGTTCATTAGATGATAAATGATACTAGGTGTGTCCATACACTCAGTCAAAATATATTGCTGGCCGTAGGGTTCCCGCAAAAGTTGCTATAATCACATCCAGAAATATTTAAACAAGAAGGGCATTTTGCATTTTGAAATACAAAACATGTATATCACACAAAAAAAAAATTAAAAAATGATTTGACAATCGAAATAAAAACAAATCTTTTAAACAAATCAAATACGTGTACCCATTGTAAATCACTCATATCTCTGGTAAAAACGTATATAAGTACATATTCACGATGTGAGATGGTTCAAACCTAATTAGAGCTAGACTAAAATGATCGACAACGTATTTTGGATTCTACACTATGACCTGGTGTTGATACTCTGAGCTTTTTATCCACAAATCTCTATTTATAGGTGGTAGAGCCACGCTGAAGCTATAACTAGTTTCATGGGTAGTAGTATAATGGGTCGACTCGTACCTCCCTCTCATAGAAAACCGATGTGAAGTAACCGTGCTCGCATTGTTGCGTTTCGTTCGCTCAGTGAGAGCGCCGGGGGACCATCTCCCCCCTCTCCCACCACTTCCCTATCCCCCTCCCTAACCAACACAGGCTGGGAACGCACTTGCGACTCCTCTGGTGTTGCTGGTGTCTATGGACGGTTGTGATCACTTAACATCAGGTGACCCACCAGTTCGTTTGTTTCCTATGATAAAAAAAAAACTATAATCAATATTTATGTATAATATATAACAATGCGAATCCTTCAGTATGCATTTTCTACTCGCTATTTTTTCTTTGGCTGACGATGTATCACGCTTACCCACTAGATGCCTCTTCACTGTACTCTTGAAGACGCCCAAGTTATTCAATTTTCATTTTATTACTTTATTTATTAGCCTATTGATAAAAATTAAGTCATTGTCTCAAATATTAATTATGAAAGGTCATTTATTAAATCCCCTGCATCTGTATCAAATGAGCTTTTACAGTTTGTTTTCTACAGGTGGTAAATAAAACCAGATGGTGGCACCAACATGTCAACTTTTTAAAATCAATTACAACAGAAACCTGTATACACATAATTTGTTTGATATTCATTCCCTTCACACCTTTAATTCACATCTACGTAATATGTATGTCAATTATTAGGACACGGTCGCTATAAATTTCACACCTCGCTATTATTTTGTAGTTTGGTGTGATTTTTTAAATTAAAATTAGACGTAAACATTGAAAGGATATATCTGTATCTTAGAATTGATTGCATGTATTATACAATATAGTATGTTTATTAGGGTGCTTTTTATAAATGACCATTTTTTTTCGGTCTCGACGCAAATATTTGTTGGAAGTATTTAAATAAAATTGCCTGAAAATTTGATCCCTTAACTCTAAGTGCAGTATTTGAGCGTGAGACGATTTCCCAAATACTCGTAAACTTGAGTATTATTTTTATAACTCGGTGGCGCTTTGTGATATCAAAACGTTAAGGTATAAATAACTCAGGATTGAGTGTTGCACTATAGTGCCTATTGCGAGTTAACTGTAATTTGGACCTGTGAGGGAGTATAGGTCACTAAAGTCTCTTTTAGAAACTTCTTGTTTTTTGTTATTAATTTAATGTAGGATTTGTAGGTTATTTAATTTTCCACAAAAAATAGTATTTTAAACAAAATATCTAAGATCGACATTTCTCGAGATATTGACGTGCTTTTTGTAGCTTTCAATTTGAAGGGCTCAAATTTTTAAGCCGTTTTCTTAATATATTTCCAACACAATTTCGCGTCGAGACCGAAAAAAATAGTTGTTTTAAAACAATGAGGCTAGTATTCCTTTTACTACAGTTTCAGCGCGGCGTGGTGGCGTGACGGTAGAATTTTTAAAGTCAACCTATTGGTCATATTAAATAACCATATACTTTAGAGCATATCCACGTGCATCCCATTTACTAAAGAATTATCTACATTTACCAATATATAGGTGCATTTTTTATCGTTTAATAACATTATCGAATCATAGTCAACAAAATTTTCTTAACAAACCCAGTCTGTGAATTAAGAATTTCTACAACAACAAAACAACAGCAAACATGGGTAAACGTTTGCTTCAAAATTGATAATAGTTGTATGCTTTGCGAAATGCATAATTAGGAAGCCGTAACTGAGCGGGAAAACAAACCAGGACGTTAAAATTCTAATGTAACTACATATCTGCTACAGATCTGAAAATAAATATTTTTACCAAGTGGTAGTATTGGAGTTAATTTGACAAAATATACCTAAATTAATTTCAGATTTTCTTTAAGATAAAAACAATAGGGTATTCTGTATATTATTTTAGGAAAATAAGAGTTGATTGTTATCTCCGCGAACAAATGTTATGGTAATAACAAAAAGTTGTTTTCAAACGTATCAATTGAATTATCTAATAGAACAAGCAATTCCTAGTGAACACAATCCATACGACGTTTGATAAAGTTGTTTGTAGTTCGATTCACTTATACACTACAATAATTGATTGTCACTTGACACGTGAATGACGGCTCCACGCGCGTCTCTCGCCGCTATTACGATGGTTAGTTCCATTTTGCACTGTCATTAACTACCTAATTTAATTACAAGAGTACAAAGAAGAACATGCTACGTTATTTGTTTTGTTAGTTAGTCGAATACTGACCATTATAACACGGAGGTCAGTGAAGAAATGCCTGTAATAATAAAACAAAGAATACTAGATTTTCGTATCACCAAAATAATGAACACAGAACCATTAATTTTCACCTCCTATAATAATATACTTTGATTATTTATTTATTAACAGTAGAGAGATACTATGGATACCTGTTGTGAAATCCTACTTGTCTACTGATACGGATTGTCTTCTAAACTAGATAAAAGAGATAAATAATGATTTTAAATATGAAAAAGCTTATGGTATACTTATTTACAAGCTAAATGACTCACAGTATTTTTTGTCAATAAAATAATGTTTTCTTTTTTTTATTGTAGCTCGTCAAAATGACTGTACTGTGCCTGATGATAAGCACAGTACGATCCAAAAACAATGGCAACCACCGAGAGACATATTATCCATCGCCGGTCGCCGCTGTCATGCCGGCCTGCGTAAGTATCTCTATATAAAGCTTACAATAGGTTATTTCCCACCACAACGACTCAAACCTAGGTCTGATCTTCTTAAAAAGAAACCTTTGTGCCCGCTGCTTACACAACAGAGTAAAACCATTATTCACTACTTCTCAACACGTATGACACTGTGTTGAAGTCATGCCAATGATATTATACCTAAGTAAAAAGGTGTAGATACGTTACTTACATAATACGTTGACAAAACAAATTGCACGATAATGTAACGCCACACTATCTTGGTGAAACGTGGAAGTAAGATAGCATACTTAGGGGATGGATTAATATCGGCGGTGAAAAAGAAATAGTTATATGTTGCAGAGATCTGCCCGTCAGAAATAAGGAATAATCCAAAGAGACAGGGCGAGATGCTTTATTTATTTGATATCTATTGTTTCTCTGCGTAATATTTGATATTTGAAAAATATTTATTAATCCGTGGTAATAGTAATATGAATGATATGTGAATAAATAAACTCTGAGAATGTTTGCTTGCATAGTTTGTGCGATATTTCGTAGCACAGGATGGCGTTTGCCATAGTTTTGAGGCATTTTATGTAATGCCATGCTTCCATTAACGCTGACACGATACTGAGACTATGTTTGCTAGCTAGCCTAGTTTTAACAGGGTGCTGTCGAAGCGCTTATGATGTATCTACGAATTTTTGCTTATAATATAATTCAGTCATGTACTCCACGCACGAGATCTATAGAATTTTTTGTCTACCGTACGACAAGAAGTTTTTTTTTATGTCATATGAGGCAAAGGGTCAGGTGGGTCACATGATGTTAAGTGATCACCACCGTCCATAGACACTTGCAAGACCAGGAGAGTCGCAAGTGCGTTGCCAACCTGTCTAGTGGGAGAGGGGGAGTAAGGTAAGGGGGAAGGAGAGGGGAGGTGGGCTTCCGGCGCTCTCACTGACCGAACGAAACGCAACAATGCAGGCGTTAAAAATGCACTGTTACTTCACGTCGGTTTTCTGTGAGAATGTGGTACTACCCCGGACGAGCCGACCCATTCATACTGAAACCATTATAGCTTCTGCGTAGCTCTACCACTTTAAAAATAATATAAATGTTATTAAAATATTATAGTAGAAGTATAAGGAATAATCCGGGTCTAACACGAGTAGATTGAAACTTGAGAGTCTGTCCAAGGAACGTGATGTTTCTCACGCCCCACGGCGTCGCGTAATCGAACACTGAACGATATCATTTATCAAATTAGTTTTCGAATTCTCTACAACCTCATTAATTTTAGACATCACTTAATATAGAATAACGTGACATTAAAAAATATAACTTACGTTTTTAAAAATTGTGGAAATATAACGAATCTTCAAAAATATTGTATTAATTCCATGAAACTTTCATATTATACTTATTATACTATCAATTAGACCAAATATTTAGAAGTATGGTTAGATCGAGGCCTGAGATGGATAAAACACATTAGTGAATTAAAAACCAGACTAGAAAGGTTTTTAAATATATTTAAAGTTTTAGCAGGTTCTGGTTGGGGAATTCAGCCTCAATTTTTAAGACAGCTGTATATCAGTATTATTCGAAGTCGAATAGATTATGCCAGTGTAATATATGACGACAGTAGTTATTATAATTTATACAAGTTAGACAAAATACAAAATCAATGTATGACGATTATAGGAGGGTTTATTAAAAGTACGAAGTTACGAAGTAGTAACGAAGTAATAGTAGAATTCACGTTATGGAGTCTGAACTTTTACTTCCTCCGTTATTTGTACGTAGGCGTTATTTGGCAGGAAAATTCTGGCTGAAATTAAAATCTGTGGATCACTCTATAATCAAGCATTGCGAGAAGTTGTCATGTAACATTAACACGCATAACTGGGGACGACGGAAAATACCCTTGATGATAATTGTACATAATGAATTGAAAGCAATCAAAATTATGTATTCTAAGCAATTAGAAATGTTTTCCTTAGATATCTGGGTAAGCTACATAGACTTACAAAAAGTTCTGAAGCCCAACATTGAATTCCTAGACATGGCAAAAAGGCATTATAACCCCCATTTTATAAAAATAAATTGCTGTAAATATCTTAATGATTTATATTCAGATTTTTATGCAATATTTACAGATGGATCTAAAATAGGTAGATACAGTGGAGCAGCGTTTGTAGACCCACAAACCTCCAGTCATATCAAATTAAGTATAAGAAGTACGATCTCCATTATGCATACAGAATTGATTGCTATCTTAGAAGCCTTATCTTATATACAAGATTTAAAGTATAATAAGTTTGTAATATATACAGATTCCAAATGTGCAATTCAACATATAAGTAAATGCAGTTTACCTAACTTTCGTGGCATTCCTCTGGCTTATTCAATTATTAAGTTGATACAAAAACTTGTAACTTTTGATAAATCTATTGTAATACAGTGGGTGCCTTCTCATATTGGAGTAGAAGGAAATGAAATGGTAGATAGACTAGCAAAAGAAGCTATAGAAGAGGGAATTTTATATGATTGTTTACCAACATATAACGATGCTACAGCAGAGTTCAAAAGAAATGCAGTCAATTTATGGTCAGAATATTTTAATGAAAGGTCGTTAACGAAAGGTATTTGGTATAAGACGATCCAACCATCTCTGGGATCGGTCCCATGGTTCCAAGACTTCAATATGAGAAGAAGCATGATCGTCTTAGCTTTGAGAATTCGTTCTGGGCATATTCCATTGAATAAGTTTAACTTTTTAATGAGAACAAGGGAAAACAGCAACTGCGAAGTTTGCTTTCAAGAAAAAGACGTGTATCATATTGTAATGGAATGTGCCCGGAACGAATCCCAAAGGAGACAGGTATTTAAGAATACTTCTAATATAGGTGTTTGTAATGAAATATTGTCACGCCCAACATCGGAAGAAGCCAAATTAATCTATAATATGGTGGAAGTCGGTATAAGGGCAAGAATGTGATTGTAATATTGTTTTTCAATTTAGCTTTTTTATTAGTATTTTTAAGATGTATACCTGCAAGTTATTTTGTAAAATGTGATTGTTTGTAGTATGGATGAGGGTGCCGTGTTCTCTTTGAACAAACCCTCAATAAAAATAAAGATAATAAAAAAAAACGAGATATTACCTCTTATTATCGATTCCTTCCTATGTTATGTCGGTAACAGATATCCTTTAGATAGAATGGAAACGACTTGTTTATCAAATAACACATATTCAATATTTTGTACATATTGGTTACTAATATTGTAATATGTCTCTATTTTTAAACCTCTTTGTTGAGTACTTTTTTTGTAGTACTGAACGCGTGGTGTTAATAAAAATGGTATTTATTTAAACTTTAGTAACATTATATTAATATGTTATAAATATCCTGGCCTCTGGCTGCGACTTCGTCCGCGTGGAATAGATCCTTTGTGCTAACGCTAACACACAGCGGAAGCTCTCAAGAGGAGAAAATACTCCGATTTTGCATCATTTTTCATTGCTGCTCAGCTCCTATGGGTCTTAGCGTGATGATCTATAGCCTATAACCTTCCCCGATAAATGTGCTATATAACACTGAAACAATTATCCAAATCGGACAAGTAGACCCTGAGATTACCTCCTACAACGTCACAACGTCACAAACTTTACCTCTTTATAATATAAGTATAGAGAAAAACAATAACATTATTAAACCTAAAATAGTTAATAAAACTAAATAATTGACTATAAAAAAAAAACAAAAAAGGTTGCTCACGGATACGATACACATTACACGGACCAAGAGTCCGCAGAATAGAAATAGAAAAAGAAAAAAAAATTATATTGAATGCATATATCGTTATAATTTTTACAGGGGGTTTTTGGCGGGATCTTGGTCTGTCATGTAGTGGATTTTATTTTTTATTCATAATCTTGTGTTACTTGACTCTATATTGTGTAAAATTGGTGGTGTTTTATGTAATATAGTTTATTTATTGTGCATAAGTGTATAGAATGGAAAATAATACCACGGACCATGAATTCTGAGATGCCA
Organism: Antheraea pernyi; assembly: GCA_015888305.1. NCBI lineage: Eukaryota > Metazoa > Arthropoda > Insecta > Lepidoptera > Saturniidae > Antheraea > Antheraea pernyi. The sequence goes on along the minus strand of MU159064.1, from coordinate 104,325 downwards.
CAAAAACTCCATGGAATGTTCTAACAAGATGGCCACCATCTTGTTAGTTCATTGAAATTATATCAAGAAACTTGTAATACCAATACTCACTTGACAATGGCAGTAATAGTCTACTAGAAGACTGGTTGCTAAAAATGGAATGGAAGAAAAACTTGTAATACAGTGGCAGTAATAATGTAACAGATTGGTTGTCAAAAATAAATATACAAAAAAATAATTATTTACAGATAAGGACCCAAGTGTATATGAACTAAAAAGGTAGAAATTTGTCTATTCGTATAAACCAGACTAAAACAAATGACAGCATAATAATTATTTTCATTAATTACTCACTAGATTGCGCCTTTCGATCTGATTAAAACGGGTTTATTATTTTATAAGAACTGCGTATTTAGTCTGTATTTTTGTTGACCGTTTTATATTTTTTAATAGTTATTATTTATTCATATTAAGTAGTATTTATAGTATTCCGAAGGGTTCACCTGAATATCGAATTAGCTGTTCCGGAGATTAAACCGGACAAAGAAAACAGAGACAAAAACATAAATAATTTGTAAGATAAATTAAACAGTTCTTCTAATATGCATAAAGTAAACTATTTAAATTAGCTATAATGAAAAAAAATTGGCAATCGCGTTCGCGTTAAATTACAATGTAGAATTTAAACGTAATGTAGCAGCACCATTCAGCGGCCAGTTATAGTAAAATGGATAACGTAAAAACTATTACTGATAAATTTAAATTTTATAATGACATGTATTTCCTGCGTCATACTTTCATTGATATCAGTTGTGAATTATATATATATATTTCCTTACTTTATTTTTAGCAACCAATCTTTTAGATTATTACCGTCATTGTCGACACTTAATAGTATTACAAGTTAGTATCGTGCGATCATTTTATTGTCAATGTTTATGTTCCAACAAAATGGTGGCTCCCTTGTTAAAACTTTCCTGGGAATCTTTTTGGCATCTTCAATTACTTCAATTCTTCACATACTTTAATTTACTTAGCCACAATAAACAAACTATATTACATAAGACACCACCAATTTTACACAATATAGAGTCAAGGAACACAAGATTATGAATAAAATCCCGCTAAAAACTACAATTATATATTTGTTTTGCTTCAATCTATTTTATCAATTAAGCCCACATCAACAAACCTCTTTTAGTGTCTGTTATAAAATCAGCCCTAAGTACGCCGTCTGTTGACACTTTTGCGAACTATACTAAACAGCAGATAATTTTTAACGATTTTTTTCGTAAACCAATCCTGATTTTACGTCAAACTACGCTTAAGATACATCTGAAATCTCCCTGAATATTTATCTAGTAGTTTCAGCAATTAATGTTTTCAAGTACACAAACAGACAGACAAAGCTTTTAAAAATGATCTTATTGTATTCTTTTAGATCACTTAAACCATCCGCCATGAATTTTGGACAAATATAGACAAATATTTTCGGTATCACACTAGTTTTTGATTGCGGCTTCGTTCGCATTAAACCTTTTTCCAGATGATAGGAACGTTGTATCCTTTTCTGTACTCCTGACAATGAGTTTCTTCATAATAACAAAGAAATTCATATTCGCACTACAATATTAGCAAGGATAGACAGATTAGGAATATATGTCCAGCTTTACATTTATTATGTAATATAACCTACCAACTTATTATACATCTGTGATAATAACACGGTGAGAGCTTGTAAAGTAAACCGCTATTGAAACGACAATGAAGCGACGACGCGTCGCAAAACCAAGTTAAAACCACATTAAATGCCGCCGTACTGACGCCTATGGAATTTAAATCCATCTTTAACTCCTCAACTACGAATAACAGACAGTGGTGTTTTATAGAACATAACAAAGTGATAAAAGTATAAAATAAAAGTAATAGGTAGGGCGAGCACATCTTTTTTAAAGGATTTGACTGATCTTATTTTGACTCGACATACGTCGAACTATCTCGATCGTCCTCAAGGTAATATAATATAGGCTCAGCATAGATTATTATTAAGGTTTAATATAAGATTTTAATTTATTGATATAAATATTTGGAGCGCCTGTTGTTTCTTTCAGTTGAACTCCTAAATGGGTGAATCGATTCTGTTGAAGTTTTTATTAGAAACTATAAGTAATTTTAGAGTATTATTTAAGGTAAGTATCGTTGACTTTTTTATTGGGATTAAAAGGTTATACTCAAAGTTTATGTAGCTAACTTAAAAGCTGTAATAAAAAATTACAATAACGAATAAAATATAACAAATAGAGTCCATTTAATGAAACCACGTAATTCGTACATAATAAAATATAAAAGATTTTCAGGAGAACGAATCTGCTGTTACCAGCTAGTATATTAATTTTTTTTTATATTACAGGGAGCAAACGAAAAGGTAAGTAATCACTGCCGTCCATAGACACTAGCAACACCAAGGGAGTCACGAGTGCGTTACCTGTGCGGGTGCCTGTGTTTGGGAGAAGGAGGAGTGAGGAAGAGGAGAGGGGAAGGGGAGTTGTGTATCCGGCGCTCTCACTGACCGAACGAAACGCAACAATGCAAGCACTACACGTCGGTGTTTCTGTGGGTCGGGTGGTACTACCCCGGGCGAGCCGACCTCTGCTGAAACCATTAATAGCTTCAAATGCATAAAAAAGGAAGTGTTGCGATTATTAGAGAATTTAGCACATCCGACGCAACTATATCGTTGCAACAATCATGTCAACATAAATATATGCTGCTATAAAACTTATACATCTTCACACTTCATTCAAAAGGCTCAACTTCTTCACGCCATTAACGGTACAGTCCTATCTTTCATATTTCCTATAAGTTAGTGAGAATTTTATATAGAAAATAACGAATGAAGCGAAATTATAGGTAGTAAATGATAACTTTGCAGGAACATTATACCGTTTCATAGTAAAGTTGCTACCAAACAATGTAATTGTTTTATTTTAATATCATATTATTATAGGTAGTATGGTAACTATAATAATAAGGCTTTTTGTTGGAAATAATATTCTACATTACGGGTAGTTTAGGCTACTTTATTTAATTTTTATGTTGTTTATAACGTATACGAAGCTGCGAGCAATTCCCAGTTTATTATTATTTGTATTTTTATCTTATGCAGTAACAAATAGGTGTACAATCGACGTGGTGTTAAGTGATCACTGCAACTTTCTCTTAGCATGACTTGCGAGTAAAATGCGTAAATTGAGATGATAGTCTTTATTATTTGTGTAGCAGCCAAAGCAACATTTTTAGGAAATAAAATTCTCAAGTCTAAAAATAAGACCAAAACTGTCTGACATATAATAAATAAAGAATTAGGAAAAAACAAAATAAATGATAACTCATTTAATCTAAGTGTCGACGGAGTACGTATTTCAAACAGTTCAGAGGTAGCAACTGTTTTCCAAGATTACTTCACTAATATACCTTCACAAATAACAAAGCGTATAACATCATCAGCCGAGGGCGCTGCCGCTCTTTTAAAAAATATAAGTGCACCCACAGATTCAAAATTTAAGTTCTCATTTATTAGTGCAGGTGAAATAATAAGGGCATTCAAACAATTAAATTTAAAAAACACCGAAGACATATGGGGAATGTCAGTAATAGTAATACAGTCCTTAATTGTCACTATTTCACCACATTTGGCTAATATATTTAATCAGTGTATAGCAAAAGGAACCTTCCCTAATTTAATGAAAATAAGCAAAGTGGTTCCTTTGTTTAAATCAGGCTGCAGAAGCAATCTTGGAAATTATAGACCTATTTCTGTATTACCGTCGATTAGTAAAATTTTTGAAAAGATTATGCACAGACAATTGGTAGAATATTTTAGAATGCAAAAGTTTCTGGATGGTCGACAGTTTGGGTTCACCAAATCGAAATCTACTACTGACGCTGGTGCAATGCTCATAAACCATATATTGGGAGCCTGGGAGGATTCGCAGGATGCAATTGGTGTGTTCTGCGATCTGTCTAAGGCCTTTGATTGCGTTGACCATAGTACGCTTATTCTTAAATTGAAACACTATGGTGTTTGTGAATCTTCTCTCGACCTTCTAGTCTCTTATTTACAAGATCGTTGTCAGAAAGTTAGCATACATGGGGTAACATCTGCGGGATCTTTTGCGCGAATTGGTGTCCCTCAGGGCTCTATTTTAGGGCCGTTTTTGTTTTTAATATATATAAATGATCTGCCGCTAATGGTTAATAACTGTGCTGACATGGTGCTTTTTGCAGATGATACTTCACTTATATTTAAAGTTAAACGGATAGATTCAGAGGTTGGGCATCTGAATAATACATTAAATGAAATTTGTCATTGGTTTGCGTTAAATAACTTATTGTTAAATACAGATAAAACGAAATGTATGAGATTCACCTTACCAAATGTTAGACAGGTTAATAGTAGAATCAAGATCGAAGGGAATTTGGTAGGGTTAGTTGACAGTGCTGTATTCCTGGGAATCACACTAGATTCTAAATTACAATGGGGCCCTCATATTAAAAAATTAGCTAACAGATTAAGTTCGGCTGCATACGCAATACGTAAAATTCGCCAGCTTACAGATATTGCCACTGCTAGGTTAGTCTACTTCGCTTACTTCCATAGCCTAATATCTTATGGTATTCTGCTGTGGGGGACGGCTGCTGAGGTAGACACCATATTTTTATTACAAAAACGGGCAGTTCGAGCAATATATAATATGGGACCTCGCGAATCATTAAAAACGAAGTTCCAGGAATTCGGTATCTTAACTCTACCCTCCCAATACATTCTTGATAATTTAATGTATGTCCGTAAAAACTTTGAAAATCTGCATTTTGTAAAAGACCGGTATGATCTAAATACTAGAAACTGTGACAAACTGGTCGTCCCATGTTTCAGACTTAGCAAAACCAGTAATAGTTTCTTAGGTAATAGTGTTAGGTTTTACAATAAAGTCCCAAAACATATTACCGATTTGCCGGACTGTAAATTTAAGCACCATGTCAAGCGGGTTTTAGTGTCGAAAGGCTACTATAGAGTGGATCAATACGTGAACGATGGTGACGTCTGGAATTGACTCCTCTCTGTGCATCCACTAAAAACGGTATTGTAACGTATAATGTATTTGAAATATATATATGTTAAAAAGATGTACCCAATCGAGTTTCTTGCCGGTTCTTCTCGGTGACTGGGTTGTTTTCCGAACCGGTGGTAGTTTTGACGTTCATAAGCGCCTTATTAGGGCCTAAACTGAATAAAGTATTTTTGATTTGATTTGATTATATTTCGCAAGATGTCTCTTATACAGCAAAAAAGAACAAGATGTCTTTGACAGCCACAAGGCAGTTACTAGTTAAAAATCTACATGTAGTCTAGAACGAGACACTCGATGATAACCGATTACCCATTCACTACGCTGGCTAATACTTTTAATTATTTCCAGCCAATAATGGTCGAGTTCAATGACCGCTTGTAATCATTTCTTTTGATTTAAAAAAAAAGTGAGATATACCAGCAATAATCTGAAACGGCGATGGTTCATTAGTTAGCGTGTTCGGACACCGCGCTGAAAGACTTAGGTTCCGAGCACTAAAAACGAAACTGAGCTTTCTTCTAAACCCGTCTGGTTAATATCACCCTCAGGTTGAATATCTGATGCCAAGCACTTATAGGTTTGTTTCGGCAATTGCACTTGACAGCCACACCGCTTCTAGGTTTATCGTGTTCACGAGCTTATATTATCTACTCACTTAACATCAGGAGAAATTGTGGTCCAACCCGTATAAAGGTAAAAAAATAGCAAAGATCCATAGTATTATGGTGATGTGTGCTTTTACGATCTGAACGCTGACCTTGAACAAACTTGACAGATTACTCAGCAATTGCATTCGATTTGTTTTTAATCTTCGTAAGTATGACCATGTATCGCCATCGTTCAGAGCTTAATTGGTTGCCCATACGCCAGCGTCGGAATTTGCGGGCTCTGAGAACTCTATATTCTCTTCTATTTTCTCCCAACACTCCCTCTTACTTAACTCCACATTTTCAGTTTTTATGCTATAATCATGACCTTAACCTTCGCTCTTCTAACAATCTTATTCTTTGCTGTCCTGTCCATACTTCCGGTCTTGTATATTCCTTTTTCTATATCTAATCTATTCTCCTCTGGAAAGCGCTTCCTTATGATATCAGGATGTCATCTAACCGTTTCAGTTTTAAAGTCAGGGTACGTCGGCTTTACCAGTCTCATTTAGCAGAATTATCTGGTAAGAAAGAAAGAAAGAAAAAACATTTATTTGCAACACACATAAGTAAATATGAAAACACGTACAATTAAAAAAAAGAAAAACCATACATATAAACAATGTAAAATACAAATTGATGGTTTAGTGTGTGTGTGGCAAATGGGCCACGAGTCAGCGTGTGTGCTGTTGGAGGTTAGTCCTACAGCGCTGGTTTTCACTCGGGACCCAGAGTGTTATGTATGCACCGAGAGATGGTGTGCATATTAAATGTTATGTAGTGTTTCGTGTAGTGAAGTTATGTAAGTTTGGAAAAAGAAAAGAAAAGAAGTTTAATATGAAAATGAATATGCTGTATTTAGTACTTGATGTTGACTTATTATATTTTTATTTATTGTATTGATATTTATGTATAATGTTGTTATGTGTATGTATTGTATATGTGTAGTGTATATGTAGTATATTGGTGTTGATATTTTATTTATTTATTGTGATATTAAATAGGTTAAACATAATTTTATAAAACCCTTACCTTTTACACCTACCACTCTGCATCACCTAATGGTTGACTGGCAGAAAATACCTCCGGCCGCCATTGCGTGTTTAACGCATAATGTGTAAATAAATAAATATTATTACTAGCGTAGGAAAAAAATATATTTGTACCACACTTGTGCTAATTCCTCCAAAAAACTAAGATATTCCGACATTCGTTTACATTTGTTGAATCAATGTTTTAACATAAATTATGCGCTAAACACCTTAAATTAAAGGTCCTTCAATATACTATCACTTTTATTTATTTACTTACTTACATACATTTACATTTATCTATTGGAACTAAAAAAATTGTACAATATGAAAAAGTACCGATATCAACTGCATTAGGTGTCCTGTGTCGCGGTATTGATTCGTAGTTTAAAAAAGTTCGCCAGTTAATAGCTATTGTCACAGGTAAATTGGTTTACTTTCCGGGCAAAAAACGGCCAATTTACAGTATAACACTCTGTGAAGAATTAAATTTTAGGAATTCTATATCTCGATTCTGCCCTCCCAAGACATACTTAATCATTTTTTTGATATCTTAGGAGGCAAACAAACAGGCGGGCTACCTGATGTTGAGTGATCACCACCGTCCATAGAAACTTGCAACATCAGGAGAGTCGCAAGTGCGTGGCCAGCCTGTGTTTAGGAATAGGGGGAAAAGGGAAGTGGGCCTCCGGTGCACTCACTGACCGAACGAAACGCAACAATGCAAGCACTGTTACTTCACGTCGGTGTTTCTAACCTAACCTAACCCATCCATGCTGAAACCAGTAATAGCTTCAGCGTGGCTCTACCACATACAAAAATCACTTGATGTACGTCCACAAAAACTTAGTAAAGCTAGATAGTATAATACCGACATCATTTTAACTCTATAAATAACCACAAATTAACGATCCCATGTTTCAGGTTCAGTAAAACCAGTAGCATTGTAAGGTGTTACACTAATCACGTATAGGGTCGATGCAGTCAGGATTGCCAATAAACACTCAGTAGATACTGTCACTATTTATTTGGCCAGAGCTTCGCCTCACAATAACTTCCACATAGGAGTGCGCCCAGATCAGCGACATCTTGCCCTTTATATATCACCAATGTAGTATCCACACCGGAATGAATAATGAACAGCCGATAAATTCCACCAATAGCGTTCGAGGTCAGTAGTAACACCCCGATAGAGTCAATAGCGTGGTATCGCAGGTCAATAGTGGTCCCCCGGGTGGCGTTGTAGTCTCTCCTCTCGGGTGTGTCACGGTACCGGACGTAGACGTTAACAAAGGTTATACTAGGTTCTACAACAAATTCCCATCATCGATCAGGGATTAAATTGATTACTAGCTTCCGCCCGCGACTTCGACCGCGTGGAAAAGCTACTTTGGGCTAGCGCTAACACGAACGAAAGCTCTCAAAAGGAAAATAAAAACTCAATTTTTAAACCTTTTTTCATTGGTGCTATTGGTCTTAGCGTGATAATATATCATTCCTATAGCATTCCTCAATAAATGTGCTATCTGACACTGAAAGATTTTTTTAAATCGGACTAGTAGTTCCTGTGATTAGCACGTTCAACCAAACAAACAAAGAAGCAAACCCTCCAGCATTATAATATTAGTATAGATACAGTGATATTGATATTCAAGTTATTAATATATTCTATATTTCTTATATATAAACCTCGTAATTTAAAAAAATGTCCATAGATAAGTTTGTACAGTTTGCTCTACTTTATTATTCCTTAAAAACCACGTATTACGGTGTCGCTGTCCATCTCATAAAAATGAAAATTATATACAATTTAAGTATTATAATATAACGAAATACTTAATTGGTTTTAAAATGCAATAAAAAAAAACAATCTTACAAATAGATAACATAGATATTATAATTAATTTGAATAATCCTTGTCCATTTTCATTTAATAATTTTATAAATAACATACTTATATTTCTCATAAATATTACGAGGTGGCGTCTAATGTTTCCGTTTATCTTATATAATCTTAATTTATGACAGAAATTCAATAAAATATATACATATTTTTCGATATATCTGTTGTTAAAAGTATTAAACCAGTTCTGTGAAATTTACAACAATAAAATTATTTATTAAAAATGTATTAGTTATCATAGAGAAGAGTGGTTCATATCTTATTTATTTGCTATATCAATTTAATACCGTTACATATGACAATTATAAAACTATTTTAGGTCGGTCTCAATTTGATGAAATTAACTGTCACATATAAAGATAACATTAATTCTATATATTCAAGTTTTTTTAAAAGTAAATATACATATATGTAACAATAATTCAATCTAAAGCATTCGGCTTGTTTATTATAGGACTAGCTATGCTCGCGACTCCGTCCGTGTAAATTAATGTAAAAAAGCAGTGACTAATAAAATTACTTGAATGTATTAAGTCCATTTACTTATAAACTTTTCTCTCGTACTTAAGTCGCGTCGTCATTAAAATTACAATAATTTTGATAGAGTTGACCGATTTTAATGAATCCAAGACTAAATGTTATTCGAGTATATGCTATATGAGGCGAGAACGTAGTACTTTAGCAGTGATGCGTGTTCAAACAAATAGACAGACAGGCATTTCTATTCTATTCGTTGAAATGTATTTTATTACTTATTCCAAGACACCTACAACATTTTTTTTTCACAAGTGCAGACACGTTAAATTTACTTTCTTATTATATATAAGTATAATATATAAACTGAAACAATTATACTTCATTGTGGTTTATATACATATATTAAATCATTGCAAAGAAATATAATTTTGTTCGGATCCCGTACGAATATAAATTAGTTTTATAATGTTTTAAGAGCTCCCATTCATGATTATCTTGAATAATAAATATTTAAGAACATGTCACGAATTCCAAAAATGCTCGCGATTTCTTCTTCGCCGCGAGTTTTTTTTTCGCTACGAATAGTAACTGAATTTAACCTATTGTTAACACAAAGTATTAAATTTAATGTCGCTCGACTTTTTTATTATTTTTTCAACGTTTTCGAGCAACATTTAAATATTAATATTAGATTCGTATTTAATTATGCAATTATGTTCCGAGATAATTCTATAAAAATGAAAGAGAATGAATGCAAAATAAAAGAAAGTTTCTAGTAAGCTTTTGAGTAAGTGCAAATATTTAATATATTAAAGACAAAAATATTCAAAGATAAAGCTTCTTCAATAGGTACTGTCGCTATACCAGACTGTATACATCGTTTTTTTAACTTTATTTTTGGAAACCAATCTTTACGATTATTACTGCCATTGTCGAGTAGTTAATAGTATTACAAGTTATTCTTCTATTTTATTTTTGGCAACCAGTCTTCTAGTAGACTATTACTGCCATTGTCAAGTGAGTATCGATATTACAAGTTTCTCGATATAATTTTAATGAACTAATAAGATGATGGCCATCTTGTTAGAACTTTCCTGGCAGTTTTTGTGGCATTTCCGATCCACTTCACTTGCGCACAATAACCAAACTATATTACATAAAGTATCACCAACATTACACAATATAGAGACAAATAACACAAGATAAAACATAAAGACCAAAATCAAAATTCAATTTATTCAATTTAGGCCCTGAGCAGGCGCTTATGAACGTCAAAGCTACTACCGGTTCGGAAAACAGCCCAGTCATAGAGAAGAACCGGCAAGAAACTCGATCTGGTTTATCTATTCATGTCATATATTTTTACAGTACCTAACATAAATATTTACATTCGTTATTAGTGGATCCACAGAGAGGGGCGTCATTTCTAGACGTCACAATCGTTCACGTATTGATCCACCCTATAATAGCCTTTAGATATTACTTCATGGCATTTTACAATCCCGCCAAAAACTTAATATATTTTACTTTATAAGTTGTCGTTCGATCACAATGTCACTTAATCTTAGAAAATATGACTAATTTATATATCATTCTAATATAACTCCTGGAAACCACCAACAAGGATATCGCGATAGAGTTTCAACTTAAAAAAGCTATGTAGAAAGGCGGTGTTATGGTTTTATCACTTTAAAGTTCCATTGTGAGCGAGTAACATGGACTCTATTTTATTTTAAAAATCTGTATTAACAGTGAGCGGTACCGGGAGCAAATATTAGTCAGCCATAAAAAGGTCTACGTTAACAAATTATCTTAGACCTATTCCGTGACAGTCAGTTCGCTGATTCCATTACTTAAAATGAGGCGTACCAATGACAGCTAACTGTTCCCTCGACAGAAAGGATAACCATAAAATCGTCCGTTTCCATACCCATTTACGTTATATCGAGCACTCTCCATCATAATTTATATCTAAAGACGTATGATTTATTATGTAAATAATATAGAATTTATATGCAGTTTCGGATAAATACGGAGACTGAATATAATTAATTGTATGGAGTATAGGTTCTAATAAGGGGCGAAAGTACTTTGATTTAGTTTATTGAAAGGATTTTACTGATATATCATTACATAGTATAAAACAAAGTCCCCTACCGTGTCTGTCTGTCTGTCTGTTCGCGTGGATAAGGTGATTCATGAGGCAGGTTTTGGTATATAATTTGTCAAGGATTTTTTTATGATCAGGGCGGGACAACGTCTGCCGGGCCAGCTACATATAACAAAACTGTTACAAGGCCAAATCTGTACATTAAATATTTTTTTGTAAATTATTATCGAGGTGATCTTGGTTATCGATATAGAAGCCAAAAATAATCTATTTCAATTTTTTTTTTTTTTTCGAACTGACTACGTTATTGACCAAGCAAGGTCTTAACAGCTTCACCGGACTACTAAGGCGAGCGCTTAAGGCACTCAGCCGATTTTATTTTGACAACTAGCTCAAGAGTGGGCGGCACACCTCGGCTTTAGCTGTTGCCTGATACATGCAATTCGCGACCTATGTAAGCTAACCTAAGCTAAGCTAACTATTCATACATATATGAGTTGTTGAAACATATATGTGTACCAAGCATACATACATCAACAACCCTTATATATATTTCGTATCGGATAATATTCTAAACTATTTCAGTTTGATAAGGGGAAAAAATAAAACCCTTCCACCTGCATGTGTAAGCGTGTATGCGTGCACGTGTGTGGAGGTGATATGTGTAATGTTGTCGCAATGATGTAAGATTTTGTGTCACTGTATCGCGCGAGCATCGTACTCAAGGGCTCCACGCCGAGGGAACAGACCTAGGCTTGAGCCGTTGCCGAGGGGGGCCTAGTCTGGTGTGCGGGAGCGAAATTTACCCCCAGACCACGGCGGCGTGATCTGTGGTTACGCGGGCGTGGGCGTGAGCACGCTCTGTTTGGAGATACAGGCTGGTACTGATCGTTCACTGCCGTTATTTCATCGGGAGGGTCGGTAAAAATATGTCGAGGACGTCTTTTACAACGCGCAGCGTTTGGTACGGGGATCTATAAAATATATATAATTTATAGTAGGTTAGTTTTTATCTTAATTGGACTCGGAAGGTGATGTTCCGAACGGGTTCTAGGCTTATTTTAAATGATTTTTCACATACCAACTGCGTATATGTTTGCGTGAGTTCCTGGATAGTTTGAATTCAGAGTTGGAAGCGGTGAATGTCGCTGTAATCGGCTTTTTAGAGGTTTATTAAGATTTTTTGCATTTAAAAATACAATTGAAACCGCTAATAACCGATTTGGTCCAGACGAAGTTGCACGGGTCAGCTAGTGCAAAATATAACAATTATTGTATAAGGAACTAGCGGGCCGGGCGGACGTTGTCCTGCCTTGATAATAAGAAAGTTTATCTAAACTTCAACCGCAGCGCCACCTACCGGGTCCAATTGTGAATCTAAATCATTCTCGGAACCACTGGAACATGCGCACAAAATTTCATTAAAATTGGTCCAGCCGTTTAGGAGGAGTTCAGTGACATACACACGCACAGAAGAAATTTATATATAAAGATATATACTGTACAAATAATACATTACATTCGGGTATATTTCCTTAGCATAATGAAATGAGATGTAGATAATCTTTGTAAATATATAATCATTGTAATTTACTAGATACACCCGCGGCTTCCCTTACATTTTTATTTTTTGTTAACTGATAAATTATAGATCTTTTATTAGAATTATTGGAATTAACTCATCTCTGTTCATCCATTAAAAACGTTTGTGACATTTACTATTATATAGAATATATTATTATTATTCTAAATCTATATTATAATAAAACTGTAGCAGGGTCAAATCTGTACATTAAATATTTTTTGAAAATTTTGATGGGGGTAGGCTTTGTTGTCGATATAGAAGCCAAAAATAACCCTTTTAAAATTTTTGTCTGTCTGTCTGTCTGTCTGTCTGTCTGTCTGTCTGTCTGTCCCTGTGAACGCGCATCACTCTGAAAGTACTGAACCGATTTTGACGAAACTTGGCACAGTGATAACTAATGTTACGAGATTACATTTAGGATATTTTTTTTCTCATAAAACGCAAGGGATTCTCCAGGATCTGCCTGTTTGTCTGTCCCTTTAAACACGTATTACTCTGAAAGTACTGAACCAATTTAGACGAAATTTGGCACAGTAATAACTAATATTACAAGGTTACATCTAGGATATTTTTTATCTCATAAAACGCAAGGGATTCTCCAGGATAACGGACGAAAGTAAAAAAAATGTAGTTCATGATATTCTTGACGAATTTTGGTAAATTTTCTTTGTGCTATATATAGCTGACAGATTAGCTAAATAATTAAGCTATATTAGAATGAAGTTCCTAATTGCGCGTTACACGCTATGAGCGGATGGGAGCTAGACCAAAAAAAGTGTAACAAGACTATTTGCGACACCTTAGTACAAGAGCCAGCAACGTTGGAAGAACGAGAATTTGAGAAAAATTGGTTCTTTAATATGAAGATATATTATGCCCTTCCAAACACGATTCAAGATACCTGGTAGCCGGTTAACGTTGTATTTTTTAATGCGAATTACACCTTTACAGATCAACATTTTGATTTATAAATAATTTAAGGAACATTTTTTGTCAGTAACTTTTATAAGTTATTAAAAACATGAATTTTTCACTGCCACACAATTTTGTTATTGACAATAATGTGCCTGATGATATTCTTTATAAACAAAATAATTCATTTCAAACCATCTTATTTTTTCCCTTGCAAAGAACATATTTCATTTTGTGAACCAGGCTCTTCCACAATTATGGCTATCTTTATTATACAGCCAGTGTTGCGCTAAGCTAGAGTTATAACTAAGTTATTCTATACATAGGTTTTGGTAGGGGGTAGAGCCACGCTGAAGCTATTACTGGTTTCAGGATGAATGGGTCGGCTCGCCCGGGGTAGTACCACCCTCTAACAAAAAGCCGACGGCAACAATAAAGTATTTCTTTCTTTCTTACCCCAGGCGACCCATTCATGTTGAAACCAGTAACAGCTTTACGTGGCTCTACCACTTAAAAAACTACAACTATAATTGAAATTATTAAACGGAAATACGACGTAAGTTCGCACTTCAATAAAGTTTAATATAATAAACCAAATAGACGTGAACCAACGTATAAAAGACTAAATCTATTCAAAGGGAAGTCACGCAAATCCTTGATTACGCAGAAGTGTGCTTATTTTAAAAACGTAATAGCCACTAGTTCCTCAAACTTGAAACTGTTGAAAAATATTTTTTCCTAGTTATTACGAACGTAGCGCAGTAAGTAACGTGCTTTAAGTTATCGCTGTCCCGTGCCTCGGTACAATTTGTCATACTTCATGTTACCAGCGACTCGACCTCACTAGTACTCCGATTTCAAAGTACCCCTCGTGTTATGGAACTTGTAAGAAAATTCTTGGACATATTTTCCGGTCGGTTAATAACCGCTAAATTATCGGAACGCGTTCCATAAATTTTGGTACGGTAACCTGTCACCAGAAATGTCTCGTATATTCTTATGTTGTTTGTACTGTAAATCGCAGTTTATTTGAAATTTATATTTTTTCTTTACGATTTATGAAATCAAATTTTGTAAAAGATATATTATCAGGAACAAGGAATTGGCAGTCATTTTGTTATTTTATTGAAATAACACTATTTGAAAACTGTTTCCGTATCAGCCCATTCAGAAACTAAATAATTTTTTTAATAATGTATACAAAAAACGCATAGTCCTCGATAAAAAAATTAAATTACATGCAGCGCCATCCATAAATATTTTTGAAAAATATCTACATATTTATGTTTGTATTTCTGTTATAAATTAAATGAAAATAAAATATTTCGAAATAATCTCATTCCCCTATACATTTTTATTTATTTACTAGCTGACCCGTGCGACTTCGTCTGCACTAAATCGGTTATTACCGGTTTCGATTGTACTTTTAAACGCGAATACATCTCAAAACCCGATTGCAGCGATACATACTGTTTCAAATTGTGAATCCCAACTATCCAGGGACTCACTCAAACATATACCCAGTTGGTATGTGAGAAATATTTTAAAATATGCTTAGAACCCGTTCGCAGCATCACCTACCAGGTCCAATTAAGATAACAAATAACCTACATATATTGCCGATAAATGTCTTCCCAGTACGTTGTCCCAGTACCTTCTGTCCCAATAAGCCTACAACCCGTTCGTAACATCATCTACCGGGTTCAATTAAAATAAAAACTAACCTACGTATATTGGCAGTAATGTAAAAAAAAGCTTGAGAGGTCCATGGACCTCCAGTTGGAACGTAGTTCCTTTCCCTTTTTTGTAGGCGTTTACTATACGCTCAGTATAGTTTACATTATAAAATATCAAGTTGATAGAGTTAAATTGTAATTTAAACGTTAAAATATATATTTTTCGCGTTTAAAAGTACAATCGAAACCGGTAATAACCGATTTGGTGCAGACGAAGTCGCACGGGTCAGCTAGTATTATATATATTTGTTAAAAAGATGAACCAGATCGAGTTTCTTGCCGGTTCTTCTCGATGACTGTGTTGTTTTCCGAACCGGTGGTAGTTTTGACGTTCATGAGTGCCTTCTTAGGGCCTAAATTGAATAAAGTGATTTTGATTTTGAGACTTTTTAAAGAAATGTACGTTTTGTTAATTCATTTTGGATATAATTTGAACAAGATGAGTACTTGAAAAAGCAACTATATAGCAAATGTAAGAATCAATGTGCATATTAATTTTTATAATTTTCAGCATATTGAAGAAAATATCGGAACTTCAAGCCAAGAAAATCTTTAAGGGGGATTCTTCTAACCACACACTACGTCCTAACAATCTTTTGAGATTTGGATATATAAATTACGTACTGCAACGTCAAAGTTACCGAATCTTTAAAAAGAATCAATTTGAATCTGTAATAGAAAACCGACGTGTAGTAACAATGCTTGCATTGTTGCGTTAGGTCAGTAAGAGCGCCGGAGGCCCACCTCCCCTCTGCTCTTCCCCTCCCTCCCTTTCCCCCAAACACAGGTTGGCAACGCACTTTCAACCCTCCTGGTGTCGTTAGTGTCTATGGACGGTGGTGATCACTTAACATCAGGTGACGCACCTGTTCGTTACAAAACTTATTTAAAAACATGATGCTAGAGATCCCTGAACGCAAATACATTTTTAGTGGCTACCTTAATAGGTATATATTAAAAATGGCTATAGGGATAGATAGACTCTTGCCGAGAAATCATTCGAAACGTTATTATATCACTGATACCTATATTTGATCAACCAAGAAATACAAACAGATTACGTTCTAGTATATTTTCGTTCATTTTCACTTTTATTTATTATATGGTCTTGTTTCCTTTAAGAATTCGTTGATCCCTTTTTTTATATCATAGTAGACAAACGAATAGGCGGGTCACTTGATGTTAAGTAATCACCGCCGTCCATACACACTAGTAACACCAGGGGAGTCGCAAGTGCATTGCCAGCCTGTGTTTGTGGAAAGGGGGGAAGGAGGGAAGGAGAGAAAGAGGAAACTCGACCTGACTCGAAACTGACCGAACGAAACGCAACAATGCAAGCACTGTTACTTCACGTCGGTTTTCTGTGAGAGGGTGGTAGTACCCCGGACGAGCTGACCCATTCATGCTGAAACCAGTGACAGCTTCAGCGTGGCTCTACCACCTACAAACCATCCATCAATTAAACATTACTTTGCAGTTCCGCTTGCGATTAATATGCCGCTGCCACGTCTGACTGCAACAAAAAATCGTTTCGATTTTATTTAGACTTGGCAACAACCAATCAATTCCAGATGGAATTGCAAAGTAACATACATTCATTTCATGACGGATTTCCGCAAGTTAACGCCTTCATCAATCAAGCCACTATTAATTAATCGTTCCCCAGAAAATTGTCAGCTTTTTAACAGTTAGCCAATAATTATGCATTTCATTGGTTTGATATACATTTAAATGTAGTAAAAACTTGTAGTACGCACATAATTCCAAGACCTAAAAGTGTATATTTATTATAAAATATTATTTAGATTGTTCTTTTAAACATTCGACCGACACGAAGATCTAACTCAAAATCGGTATGAAGGCTCAGGGCGAATGCTATTGTTCCTGTACAGGGCGGTCGTGCGCATTGTCTATTGTCTATTCCAAGAAATCTTTATGTATTAAAATATTTGACGATGATAGCTCTAAATAATCTAAACAAATATACATACCTGCATTTTGTTAAGTTGTACGAGTATATGAACGTATTGAAAGAACAAAAAAATGTGTGTGCATGTACTTATGTACACGAGTTAGAAGTTATACTTCTTTGGCGTAACAAGATAAAAATCATTTAAATTTTTTTATCTTTTGCCTTATTCTACGTTTGTAGAAAAAACGACACTAACAATAGACACTAATAATATTTAATACATTGAAAGTTTTAATACAAAGAAATACAAACAACAAATACAAAGAAACAAAATGTTGACTCTAGCTAACTGCAGGGTGTCGGTTTTTTGTGACGTTGTGCGCGCGCATTTACTCTCATCATTTTTCCCTAACGCTCCAAAAGAAGTATAACTTGAAAAACTATCCATATAAAAGTTAATAACTTACTCAAGTCTATATTTTATAATAAACTAACTTCCCACCTCGGCGTCACACGGATAGACTGACGAACATAACGAAATTCAATTCTGTCAATATTTTTGAAGACTTCTTTACTGTCTTCTGCCTGATTACAGTGAAATAGGAATTCCTAACCCATTTTCTTTACTTTTCTCTACGATTTCTGAAACATTTTCTGTGGTCTAAAACTTGCCCTGACAATTACAAATACAATTAATAATGAATTAGCCAAGTAGGCGCTTTGAAGTCATGCACTGCATACATTCAGCAATTGATTTTTTTTAAGTATAATATATAGATATATTGTACAATTTCTTTTTTTATTTCTAAATATGTTTACTCTTTCATAACATATTTTCTAACATATAAAATTCTTTAGTACTGAATTTTTAAAGTGAAACTTCTATTACTACGTCTCAAACTTTTTCGCCTGTGTGTTGCATGTCGCGTGATGGTCGGCCGCGGAGTAGGGATAAAGTGAAAGGCGCTCGTCAGAACAGCCAGGACCAATATGGCGGCGCCTATAGTTCGCAGCAGCTGACCGTGTAGTGTATAGACTATTATTAGTTAAATGTCTATAGTGTGAAGTTTCACTTTTACCGTGGTTTCATAAACTACCACACAATCCTTTTTTTAATGTCATATCAGACAAACGAATAGGTGGGTCACCTGATGTGATCACCACCGTCCATAGACACTAACAACACCAATGGAGTCGAAAGTGCGTTGCCAGCCTGTGTTTGGGGAAAGGGAGGGAGGGGGAGAGGAGAGGAGAGGTGAAACGCAACAATGCAAGTACTGCTACTTCACGTCGGTTTCTATGAGAGGGTGGTACAACCCCGGACGACCCGACGCATTCATGTTGAAACCAGTAATAGCGTCAGCGTGGCTCTACCATCTACAAAAAATAATTTACGACTCAATTATAATTCATTGTTTTTTTCTCTACTTTTTACAAATATAATATGCTTAATTAATATATGCATCTTCCGCAATAAATACTTTTAATGACAGTGAAGACTATATTAAAATCATAAACACTAATGGAAAACAATGGTTGATGCAAAAATCAACTTTTTTGTACTATTTATTGAAGTGAGATTCATAAATTGCAATAACCCTTGACCAATCATCATGACTAATTGTCACATAGTTTAGTGTTTTTTTTTAATTGACATTTTTATGCTATTAATGTTATTGTAGCTCCCCACTAGATTACGCTAGGCTATATTTAAAAATCAATAATCTTCATATTGTAATTTATCGTGCATAATTTATTTACATATACATATACATTTCAAAAAACATTTCACGTTTTATTAACGGTACAATGGGCGGCCTTATTGCTATTAGCAATTTCTTCCAGGCAACCTTTGGATGGATTTTTCAATGGAGTAGAATCAGGGGTATTCTGGGTGTACAGGAATAAATACTAGGTAATACCACCTAAGATAGTGGCACGTAACTATAATATATATATATAGATGTATAGATTGATAAATATATACACATAAGCGAATTTTAAATAGATAAATAGTGTTTGTACTGTACTATGTAATGCAATAGATCAAAGAATAATTAAAGGAGACATCAAAGAATTAAAATATAAATGTAAATATATAGTATCGTAATTTCAAATCCAATACAGCGTCTTTGCAACATTTAATAAATAGTATTCAAATCAAATGAGGGTGCGTAATTGGTTTAAAGGAAATCTTATTTCAAAATGTACACTACACAGATATTGTCCTGTCCATTTAATCTTAACTTCACAAGAAGGCAATTAAATACTTAGTTTACTATCTTATCGCTATTTGATAGCCCGGTATAATAAAGTAACGTAAACAAAGGAATTTGAATGGACGTAGTAAATTAATTTCAACGGCACAGGCGCGCACAGCGGACTCGGACTGCGGCGTCTTTAAATTACTTGTCGTGTCGAGTCGATAATATTGAGTTTACAGTTTACACATCTTTATAAATTTGTATTTCTATTATTCATGGATATAAATAGACGAACAACAAATAGTTTTATTTCCTTTTTATTCAAAAAGAATAAATAACTTGTTGATTTTTACTAAGCGTTCCAAATGAGAAAATAATCACGACCACACTAACATCACTCACAACTTGTCAAACTACTACTGCCAACAAAATTATCATTAAATATAAAAAAAAATGTCTTCATTTTTGTTAGAAATACAAAATAAATGATCTAAAAAACCTAATGGAAACATATTGTATTTAATGTATATATAAAGTAACAGGAGTATGTTTCATTTTATTGTTAATAAGTGGTAGCCATTTTGTATCAATTATACTGTATGTAGCCTATCGGTTATAATAAAGTTTTTATAAATAAAAGGTACTTTAGACCACACCACTGAAGTAAAACTTTTTTAGTTCCATCTGTATGTATGTTTATACTATTTACTATTTTTCGGCTCGTACATTTTTTATTGGAATTGTATGCGAAGTGTGAAGCAAGATGATGGTTTGACATTTATCTTCTTATTTGAAACACTTAGTACGCGTGTGTATACTCATGAAGTAACTATGGATTCGCATTGTGAAGCTTGAAATACCGCAACAATAGTAATTGTGCCAAGATATATTATTAGGATTGGGATACATTAAGTACCAACATTTATACATTCAAAAGAACTATTTTTTTTTTATATCGTAGGAGACAAACGAACAGGTCACCTGATGTTAAGTGATCACCACCGTCGATAGACACTAACAACACCGGGGGAGTCGCAAGTGCGTTGCCAGCCTATGTTTGGGGGAAAGGGGAAGGGGAGAGAGGAGATGAGATGGAACTCTGGCGCTCTCACTGACCGCAAGCACTGTTACTTTGCGTCGGTGTTTCTGTGAGAGGGTGGTAGTAACTCGGGGGAGCCGACCCATTCATACTGAAACCAGCAATAGCTTCAGCGTGGCTCTACCACCATCTAAAAACTTTTGATACAAATAAAACCATTTTTTTAATACACCTAGACCAATTGGACTTGCAACTCATGGAATACAGCTTCATCGACTAAATTCCAGTGATAAGTTTCCTACGTCATTTTAACACAAATATATTCACAAAGCGTGGGTGGTCGTTTTCGTTAAACAATTTATGCGATCGGCACCTCTGCGACCTACTACCCATTATCGCTTAAGGAACGCAAATAAACACAGTGATATAAAGTAGGTACGTAACGGTTTGAAAACATTTGCAGGCACATCGCTTCGTGTAAATCTATTCGCGACGATGATCATTGCTGTGATTCGCTTAATTGACGTAGCAATTATTTGTCCACTACAGATATTAATGTCATACGATTCTTAAACCCCAATTACGTTCATTTCATTTTATTAAAATTTCACCTGTAGTCAACATTAAAAAAAGAGCTTTGTTATATTATAGGGGGCAAACGAACAGGCGGGTCACCTGATGGTAAATGATCACCACCGTCCATAGACTAGCAACACCAGGGGAGTCGCAAGTGTGTTGCCAACCTTTAAAGGGGGAGGGAGGTAAGGGAAGGTTGGACTCCGGTGTTCTCACTAGCCGAACGAAACGCTACAATGTAAGCATCGTTATTTCATGTCTTATTTCTGTGGGTCGTGTGGTAGTACCCTGGGCGATCCGATCCATTCATGCTGAAACCAGTAATAACTTCAACGTGGATAGCTGCTACTACATACTAATTACTAATTATCTTTAATACTAAAATCTATAGTTAATGTAGTATATTAAAAAAACTTTGAATATATTATATACTAGCGGACCCGACAGACGCTGTCCCGCCCTGACTATAAAAAAACCTTGACAAATTATATACTAAAACCTTCCCCATGAATCACTGTATTCACTGGTAAAAACCACATGAAAATACGTTCAGTAGTTTTTGAGCTTATCGCGAACAGACAGACAGACAGACGCGGCGGGGGACTTTGTTTTATACTATGTAATGAAATGGCTGAACACTACCTACGTAGTATGGGCATTTCAATTGGTCTAGAATATTTACATGCGATCCAAGTATCTGAACACATACCAGAACAAATAACAGGTACGAGGCTCTCGATGTAATTACAAACATAAAGAATTATATCAAGCATGATTCAATTGCCAGTATCAACAAATTGACTTAGTGCAAAAATATAAGGAAATCAAAATGCAGATAACGGGAAAAGGAATGGGCAAAGAAACATGTTAATATTTCTTTACATACAAATAGATGACTCTTCTAAAGAATTATATTGCTAACTAAAAATCTAAATAATAAACTAACTGGCAACCCTTTCATCATTTCGTGACAATTACGGTCAAGTAAGTTTATTAAGGTCCGGTTCAGTGAAGATTCATTCAGTTGGATTTTTTCGTCGTTTTTGATAAATTAATTTTAACTGGAGCCTTTCACAGTAGAGATGATTATAAAAAGGACCCCAGTTAAAATTTCATAGTCTTTTAAACGATTTATGATCAATAATATAAGCATCTTTACGAGTAAGGTACACGCTTAATTAGTATTCAAGCTAATTATATACGACTTTGAAAAAAACAACGATATTTGTAATATCAATTTAGTTCAATTTTTATGTGTTAACATGTTAGCTTGTAGACTGTGTATTGTTTGAGGTTATAGTAATAAAGATTCTGGTGGGGATTGAATTATAAGTCCAGTTATAAGTTAGTTTCTTGTAGGCAGTAGAGCCACGCTGAAGCTATTATTGCTTTCAGCACGAATGGGTCAGCTCGCCCGTGGTAGTACCACCCTTTCATAGAAAACCGACGTGAAGTAACAGTGCTTGCATTGTTGCGTTTCGTTAGGTCAGTGAGAGCGCCGGAGCTCACCTCTCCTCTCCTCTCCTCCCTCCCTTTCCCCCAAACACAGGCTGGTAACACGCTTTCGACTCCCTTGGTTTTGTTAGTGTCTATGGACGGTGGTGATCACTTAACATCAGATGACCCAGCCGTTCGATTGCTTGCTATGACATAAAAAAAAGTTATAAAAGCTTTTTTTTCTCGAACCGACTACGCTATTGGCCTAGCAAGGCCTTAACAGCTTCCCGCACCACTGGTTATAGAAACGATGATGGCCTAGTAAATAGCGTATTTGGATACCGCATTCGTAGATATAGGCTTGAATCTTAGCAACTGAATCGAGGCTTTCATTTAATACACCTTGATAAACCATAGCACCGTGATAAACCATAGCACCGTGATAAAGCATAGCACCGTGATAAACCATATCACCGTGATAAACCATATCACCGTGATAAACCATAGCACCGTGATAAACCATATCACCGTGATAAGCCATATCACCGTGATTAACAATAGCACCGTGATAAGCCATATCACCGTGATAAACCATAGCACCGTGATAAACCATATCACCATGATAAAACTTTTTCTAAGATCGTTAGGCTAGTTACTCTCAAGTTTGAAAATCTGTCGTCAGGCAGCCATTGGTGTATCCCGGCAACTGCACTTGAGAGGCAGTTCACCCATTAGGTTTGTTTACCTTCTTAGACCACATTGTTGTTAAAAGAGATTGTGAGCAAACGCTAAACCTACAAAGAATAAAATAATTAGCCTAATAAGATAAATGTAATGTGTTTAAAAAAAATTGATCCACCTTGGCCGGCGGCAAGAGAGATTGCGTATGACATAGCGTCGCCACGTCTCACACACTCGCCACGACAACAATCGGGTCTATCCACGTCTATAAGATATGACCGAATTAGACAGTAAGTTATAAATAAAGTAGAACTACCCGCAAATCATTCTAGAAAATACAACGATATGTGGCTTTTGGAGTGAAACTTCTTATTGGAGGACCTTGAAATTATGATCCGCAAACTTTTTGTGTGACCAAAAGTGGTGCAGTAAACACTATATCGTGTAGAGTTAAAGCAGTGTGTCGCTTGCCTTCGGCTATTAAAGAACAGTGACACATACGCTCTTATTGCTTTCTTCTTTGAGGTTTCACTTCTACTGCGTATAAACTGCACATTTTTTTTATTAACTGTCTGTCGTTTATTACTGCCTTTAGGTACCTATTAACAAGGCGAACTTCAGAAAATGCCCTATCACTATGCCATATGTGTTTTGATTGGAAATTATTATCTACATGGAGAGTTCTGCTGAACTTGTTTTATACAGCTTCAATAAAATGACTGCTGAGTGCTTACTTGATGGAAAATACAGCAGTATAGAAATAACGACGACCTGCAATGATAAACTTCACCAATATTCGTTACCGCCTTCACGCCAATTCTCTGGAGCCGTTGTAGTAGTAGAGAGGGATGCGGACCGGGGGGTAACTCCAAATTTTCACGATACAGTAGTAAGTACAAACTTATTAGTATAATAGTTGCTACCGTATATCTATGGTTATGTATACCAGAGACATATCAACACAAATAGCAGACGATGGAAAGCGTTCCTTCATGCCATCACGGCTTCAAAATCTTTAAAGTTGGTATTTTTGTAATATTAAATTATGAGTGCTATCATTGATTGCAATTTCACAATATGGTAAGAGTTTTTCTTCACGCTTGTATGGGGTTTTCTAAGCTCGATTAGCTAGCTACCAGCCACCTCGAATTGAAAATCTACCTCCAAGCACCTATAAGATGTGTATTCCGACAGTTTGCTCTACTATACTAGGAAATAGCCTGCCTCTAAATCTAACATGCCTTTTTTTTTTTTTTTTAACGTGGGGAAATCCCTTATGGATACGCCACCCCCCCGGGGGAGAGGGTGGGTTATGTCCGACTCGCACAGACTAAAACCCCACGGTGTACCGACAGACCGTTTTGTGGGGGCGGCAAGGGATCGAACAAGCTAATCAACCTTGTAGAGCCGCCCCCACGGTCCGCCCGGCGGAAAGTGACCGCCGGGCTCCTACCTATAGAGGGACAGACCGGGTACACACCGGCTGCCCCCCCTCGTCCGCCGGGTGCACGGCACACCTCGGCTTGGGCTGTTGCCTGGTACACCCTAAAATTAACATGCCTTTTTTTTTTTTTTTAACGTGGGGAAATCCCTTATGGATACGCCACCCCCCCGGGGGAGAGGGTGGGTTATGTCCGACTCGCACAGACTAAAACCCCACGGTGTACCGACAGACCGTTTTGTGGGGGCGGCAAGGGATCGAACAAGCTAATCAACCTTGTAGAGCCGCCCCCACGGTCCGCCCGGCGGAAAGTGACCGCCGGGCTCCTACCTATAGAGGGACAGAACGGGTACACACCGGCTGCCCCCCCCTCGTCCGCTGGACCTGTGCAATGAGGAGATGGGCCCCCCGGCCCATCCCCTCAGGTCCGGCTACGGTGGCAGGAGGAGTTGGGCGAAGCGCCTGCTCCTCCTGCCTGTCCTCCTTTGGCGGAGACGGCCACTTTCACGGTCTGCCTCGCGGGCCCTCTCCGCCACCTTCTTCTGCGAGACGACCTCCTCGCAGAAGAAGGCCATCGCTCGCCAAGCCTGTTCGCTGCCGAGCATGGCCGAAACCACGCTCGGCAGCGATAAGTCCGTTCCCACGGCCGCCGCCAGAGTGCGGCGCTGCTCCCCCCACGCAACACACTCAGACAACGTGTGCTGCGCGGTAAACATGCCTTCCATCTTATAGCACATCCTTATTTAATATCATTTGAGATTTTGTTCAAACGGTAAAATCTACACTGGCCAATAACATCAGGTGGATTATAAATCATTTTACTAATTCATAATACAAAAAAAAAAACACATCATGACACGAGTAAAAATACGTACTTAATTCACTTCAGGCTTGTAGAAAACCAAATACGAAGGCAACGTATCGTTTAATCTGCGTGCTCCGATTTATACGGACCACAAGCGGCTGTGGTTTGACCCACTGACATTGGATCGAGACATTGTTTGAAGTGCACTGAGTGAAATAGATTCCTAGTATCGGACCTCTGTAACGCATACCGTTTCTATAATATTAGCTTTATACACATATTATTTATGAACTAATTATCAGCCCCTATTTAACACGAGAGTAATGCAATAATTTGGTGTCATGAGGCCTTAAGAGCTTTAACATACATACACAGTAAGGTTTTTTTTTATGGCAAACGTACAGGTACAGCGATCACCACCGTTCATAGATACTAGCAACACCAGGGGAGTCGCAAGTGCGTTGCCAGCCTGTGTATGTCGGAGGGGTAGGG